>VOQK01024516.1:3027-21383 GCA_015052645.1 Benitochromis conjunctus | reverse complement strand
CTACAATAAAGAGAAACAAACAAACAGACGCCCTGCCAGTGGCACAGAGAGACAGCAATGATCTCAAATCAATTTTCTATCAATTAAACAAAAAAAAAAAACCAAGCTGACAATAACGCTTCCTCTTCCAACAGCCCGGTCTTTGAATGGGACCTTAATGTATAGTGTTTTTATGATTTAGTTTTCTTCTAATTATTTTATCATTATATGCTCTCATAATTACGACATACGGAAGGCGTAATTACACGATCAGGTTTTATTATTTTGACATTTAACGACCAGTCGGTTGGTTTGCTGAACCTGACTGATGTGGCTTCGGAAAGGTCACTGTTCAGGGATGGATGTTACAGATGGCGTGACATAAAAACAGCTGTTATGAATGGCACTTGTGGTTATAAACCATCATCAGGGGTTTGTAGCTCTCAATCCATGAGCTAGCATCAGATACAAAATGAATGCGATATACACAAAAGATGTTCTGCACTGTTATCTTCATGCATACTGTATGACCTGTATCCTGTACAGTGACATTGATGCCAGTGTGTATACTAAATGATGACAGCAAAGTTGACTCGGAGTTATACACCTTTGGCTTTGTGTTATTACATGACTTACTGTTGGCTAAAGTCAGTACAGTATGACATTACATGTAGTACTAGTTAGTATTAGCAGCAGCTTTAGCCAACTAGCCAATAAGCATTTACACTCGAGCGATTTTGTTAGAAATAACTTGAGGACACTATGGTTAGCTAGCTAGCTGACTTAGCTATGTAAGCTATCTACAGAAATATGGCGATAGCTTGTAATGTTAGGTGATAAAGTAATGTTATTAGCTAATGTGACATCCTTTTAATGTGACATCCTCTAAGCTAGGAGCACAACAGCAGCATGTAATACAGCAGCGTTGATATTTGGGCTTCGCAAAAGTAAACTTACTCTGGATCATCCTCGTTTTCTTCTTCCAGGATATTGGGCAGCCTGTTAAAAGCAAATAGGAGCAACTCGAGGATTCAGGTCACATTGGACTGTTTTCTGTACTACTGCCCAGATGTTTGGGATACTACAAGGATCTTTTCCTGATAAATCTCAAAAAGCTGATAGGTTAGAGCATTTTGCCATGGCGCTGCTTATGCGTGATGTTTTAAATTTGTCTGACTTACTGTTCATTGGACTCTGGTAGTGTTTCTATAACAATCTTAGCTGAATGCTCCACCTCGAGCTGGCGGACTGCCTCCTCCGCTGCCTTCCTGGCCATCTCCTCGGCCACACGGGCTGCCTCCAGACGCTCCTGCTGCAACCTGTAACAAGGTCAGTCAGTAGTCATAGATAGAAGAAATTATGTGACACTTAAATAACAAAGACATCTTGCTGAAATTGCCAAGAATTCCCAAGAACGCCTACATCATCATCTGTGTTGCACATATGAGACAAAAGAATGAGGCTAACCTTTCCTCCATGTGAGCTAGGACCGCCTCTCCAGCCTCCTTTTTGATGCTGTCAATCAACGGACTCAACTCATCCACCTGCGTGTCTGCATCTTCAGTCTGCAACCAGCCATGATTTTAGTTATGTAGCAACAGTTCACACGAGCAGCCATCAGTCACCTAATGATTCTGATCTCTGGTATCACCACGATAACATTTACACAAGGCCTACGTTAGTATTACCTTATCCTTACCCATGGTACTGGGCTTGGTCTCTGATTCTGAAGGACAACTGTACTTACACCCATACAACCAGTACTACAGCCAGTAGTACAATGGTATTCAAAGTGATGTGGCAGCTATTCTGGCACTAATATCATACCACTTGAAGTCCCTTTGTGTCTACCATGGAGTTGCTTAATACCATATCATACTATTTACCACAGTGTTTACAGTTCTACTGCCATTTCACTTTTGCCATGGTACTGGAATACTGGTATCCTTGTTCTGAAAAACATACTATGGTACAACTAATACTACAGTTGTATTTGAAGTGCTGTAGTACCTAGAATGCTTACTGCATACCTTATTCTGCTAGTACCAGTTTCCCATTTAAAGTGTTTATTTAAAATGACCATGGTAACGTTTAGATGGCCACAGTACTAGCAATGGTATTACCACTTATCCTTCCAAATGCCACTGGAGTTATTGGACCCTTGTTCTTAAGGACAAAACTATATACAACATCTACAATCATTACTACAGTGGTAATAGAAGTGCTGCCATGACTTTGGTACTACCATGGTGGCCTTGTAGTTACTGTGGAACCATAATACCAAGCCTGGTACCATATAAATAGACAGTGCCTACAGAGGTATTGCCATTTCAGTTTTCCCATGGTATTGGGATACTGATGTCCTGAAGGACATATGCTGGTAGCTGAAGTGCTGTCATGCCTTTCTGGGACTACCACTTGGGCTGCTTCTGTGTTTACTCGAGAACTACCATACCACTATTCAACATAGGTTAGTACCGTGTTAGTACCGTGTTACCTGAAGAACTACAATTTGATTTAATACTTCTGCTCATAGTGAGTATATTACTACAGCATCTGCAGTATTGCATATATGCTGAGTGTTACAATCATGCGGTCAGGTCAGGCTCACCTCCTTTTTTGAAGGCTTCAGATCCTCTTTGTTCTCCAGTGATGGCTCTTCTTTCACTTCCTTTACCTCCGGCTTTGTTTCCTTGACTTCTTCCTGTTCAATGTCCTCCAGCACCAGGTCTGTGTTCTTCTGTATGATACTAACTGAATGGCACATGGCAGGAAGAACAGGGCTGCAAATTTTCACTATATTTATGTGTTTATAAGTCTCCAAGAAGGTGCAGTAAAAGCTGCAGTATTCATTTAAAGGGTTGAACTAAGAAACATACTCCAATCTAGTAATCCTAACAGATGCCTAGCATGAAATTTTTGCATTAAAAAAGTTAAAGTCAAGAAATGGACTGTGTTTGGAGTAATTCAGGTAATTCATGCTGAGTAACTGCACTTTCACTTGTTCCAGATGTGCAGGTTCAATTATGAGAACGTCTGGATTTTGAAACTTTAGAAATTAAAGAACTGCTCTTTTTGGTCTATATCATGAAGTATTTAAGCACCTGCTACTCAACTGGCATGTCTCAAATAAATATTTTAATTGAAGAATTTAGAAATAAATGTGCTTTGACTCCTAAAAATACCTAAAATGGCTAGAAATGATTAGATTTTTTTGAACAGTTGATAATTGATTGATTGGTTGGTTGGTTGATTGATAGGTCTTTTCCCTTTTCAGGTTTATAACAACAACACAACAGACACTTTTCTCCAAACAATGTCTTTATTATAATAAATATTTAGCAAAAGATTTCCTTTGTAGTTGTCTGCAATGATTTAGCAAAAACCTTCAAAGGGGATCAGCTGTGCTTTACCTCATTTTCTGGCTGGTATCATTTTAATACGAAGAAACATATTTATGTTTATTTGTATTCAAAGTTTCAAAGTCTAAACTGAAGTCAATGGCTACAGGTTACAGCTGAAAAACACAAGGTCCTGCCCCCCCCTTGTATGCTTCCATAAGTCAGGCGATCAGAAGGCAGTGGAATTTTAGAGATGGGTGCCTTGAAGAGACGGGAGCTAAAGCAGCTTGTTTCAGACAGGAAACTACATAAAGGGACAATATAAGATAAAGAAGAATTATTTTCAACTGTGAATCTTGCCAAGTTACTCTGGTTAATTCTAAGATTAAAATATAGAACTGGAAATGAGAACAATTGGTCCCCTTTACCAAGCAAGCAGTCGACATGAACTACCAGCAATCCAGAGTTCCCAGTATGAAGGAGCACCAACGGTTTGAACTTTAAACGGAGCATTGCAATAAAGACTTCCTAATCATAACTGGTGTTCATTAAAGGGGACATATTCGGCTTTTTGCTTATTTTCCTTCAAATATCTTCTGTTCAGATGGTGGAAATTCATATTAAACATGGGCAAAGTTTCTAATAATAAAAGGCTCAGGCTGCAGACTGCTGTAAACACTTAATTTCACACAGTTTTTTCTACTCTTTGATCTGAATGATGTCATAGAGTGAGAATAACCCTAATATGGTAGTCTCAGACACAAAGGCCCCACCCACTTTATAAAGGGCAGCTTAAAATGAAAAAGGGGGAGGAGCTAAAATAATGCTTCAGACAAAGAATGAACAACGATCCGGTGTCAGAAAGGAAAGGATTATTTTGGACTTTGAATCATGCAAAGCTACTCTGGTAGAGTCAAACAATTAAAACAGGGAGCAACAGCAGAATGAGTCCCCTTGAATAGAATCATACAATTGAGCCCCTTTTCTCAGTTTAAGCTATGCATGATGGCTGTGCAAAACCTGAAAGCAGTGCAGCTGTGTGAGCACTACAGGACTGAATCTTGCCGTAGCTGTGCGCAAACAGCTCTGAGTGTCCGTCAGTCAGTTAAAGTGTCTGCTGCTGTCAGTGTGAGCGACTCTGTCCCGCTCTTCCTTCTCCTTTTATTTTAAGGGGCTCTGTCCGCCTTTCCCCCCTGAAACAGAAGGAGAAGAGCAGCCCAGTTAGAGTCTGCCTCATCACTGACACCAACCCCTGACCTACCACTAACCAATCAATCAATTCGCCAGTGCACGTGTCACAGAGTAATATATAAGTGAGGTCTTGTGTAGTAAGAAAATTACTTTTTAATTTACTTAAAAGCTTGATTGTAACGATGAAAATGCGAGAATTCTCTCACCTTACTTCCTCTAAATTAGCAGATGTTTTTATATAGAACTTTGGTATATTTAATGAAGGCATCCAACCAACCAAATTCCTTTTACACCCACTCCAAGAGTCACAATGTAAGAGGACTAACGAGGTTTTCTTCAGCAGAAAGTGGATATTTGGGATCTTCATGTGTGAGAGCTCAAAATAAGCTACAGCATATAAAACGTCTCCTTTTCACCTACATTTATATTGGGCTCATCTAGCTGTGATTCTTGCTATATTGTTCCCTTTGGGAAGGGTGGATGTAAATTATCTGTATGTCAGTATTTTCTGTCCAAGATGCTCATTATAGAATTGGCCATAAATAAACTCACAACTGAGTGTGATCTGATGTTGGTTTGTTGCTGTACTTACTGGTCTGCACCTCGTCATTTCCTGCATCCTGTATGAAGGAAACAGATGTCATGTTCAGGTCACCTGACCTAACTGGGATTTTATGACATGTTTGTGAGAGCTGAGCGTCGTGTAGCAGCAACTCACCGACTTCTGCACGGGCTGAGGCAACATGCGGCCAATCCCACTGACGATCCAGCCCATCATGCTGGAAGAACAACAAGAATACTTTGAATCAAATCAATCATACATGCCGCCTTAAAGCAGGATTAGCGCACACATGTCTTAGGCTTTAATGTTTCGCTACTAATTCTCTTGAAATAGAGGGACATCATACATTCCAGAACTAATTTGGTTTTCTCATGATGTTCCAGAGCGTTCTCATTCTGACCGTGTAACATACCGGCGATTTGTCACATCCCAAGGCGTTCCTGAGGAACGCGGAAGGTTACCTTTCTAGTGTATTCCAGCTCTAACCCTAACCTTATCCCTAACCTTAACCACCACTTTAACTACGTTAGATCGTTTTTTCCAAAGCGTTTACAGTAAAATAAATGTACATGTGTAGATTCATTCCAAATGGTTCTCATGTTGCCTAATTTTTCCAAACTCGTAATATAGGGATGTGTTGGGTGACCGAAAGCGTAACATACTGAAGATTTGTCACCTAGTGTAAAACGTTATGCTTTGGGAGTGAGAACGTGTTGGATGTTCGTTCCAATGTCACATGACGTATTTCAGTGTGTGTTAGGTAACTGTTGGGAAAACTACGGTCAACATCTGCATCGAATCACGGAGGGATGGTTTATTTGGTTTTCAGGACCAAATCTGACCCTGAACTGCTTTTCTTCTGTCTGGAATTAGCTAACACTAGCTTCCCTGCTAACAAAGACAAAATGCTATACTATCTCAACATAAACATGTTTCCACCTACTTTGGTGGCTCCTCGGCTTCCTTGGTGGACCTGTGAGGACAAAAGTAGAAGAGACCTGAGCTTCCAGGTTTGAAAAATTAAGCCACTGCACTTCCTGTTCACCTGATCTCTGAACTAAGTAACACCTTCCTAGTGAGTTTATGGTCTTTAAATCTTACTGAATCAAACACAATGTTCATTTTGTAAATTATGATCCTATTTTCAGTAAAATGGATCATTCCGCAGGGCCTAATTCCCATTTTAAGATTTTAAAACAGGATACAACACAGTGACAAAGGTTTCACTCACTTCTCGGTCTCTGGGGCTGGTTTGGGGACAGGTGGAGGAGCTGGAGGCGGAGCTTCAGCTGTTTAAAAGAGGATGAGCAAATCAGATTAGCATAATTTTAGGAAACAGCACCACTGAATCCTAAAGTTTTGTCCAAGAGAAGGCATCTGGCAGCATGAGGCTAAAAAGGATTACAGATGTTGGACGCTTAACTTGATCAGAGGAGGTTAGTGTTAGCTGACGCTGCTGTTAGCAACTGCATTTATGGGTGAAAAATCAGAAAACTGTCATCAGTTCATAAAGATTATCTTGCTGAATAATATCTGTGAACATAAACATGTATTTCCCCCCCAAAAAGCTATGCTGACCTCTGTGTTGGTCTATAACTTTTGAGCAAACTCAAAGAATACCCGGCAGACATGAAGATGAAGTCCAGTCATATATTTCCTTCTAACTGAAAAAAGGGTAATATCAAATGATAAACACAACCTTTCATTTGTTTGAAAGTTGACCAGGTACATCCAGGCAACCTTCAAAATGTATATAATATCTCCAACACTGGCACAGCCTTTTCTTTTGGAGCTATTTTTCAACCAGCACTAAATACAGCCAGTCGATGGTGATTAAATGTCCAAATGCTTGCTTTTAAAAAAGAATATGTATTCACGTTTCTCCAGCACTCATCATAACACAATGCTTCAGTTGAGCTCAACCAAGCAAAGCAGCTCAAATCAAACATTTGACACCACAACACGAGCCGTTTAAAGACCATCGCTCTGACTTAAATAGGTCTATAATAATGATTTGTGGCTGAAAAAGAAGTAAAGATACCTTTAGCTGGAGCTTCAGCCTTCTCGCTTCCCTCTGTTTTTGAGCGAACATGGCTCTCTGGCTGAGGAACCACCTTCTCGATGCCCTGTTTGATCCAGTCTATCATGCTGTGAGCCGTAAGAACACAGGCAGATTGAAATATCACACGAGCAGTTAGTTCCTGTGAGATGGCTGAGTTCTGGTTTTTGTGTCTTTGTGCTTACCTTCTCACTGTTTTTGTCTTGTTTGTCTCATTTTCTCATCTGTCTATCTCAAGTTTTACTTCTTGTTTTGCTTAGATATCTTCACCTGAGTTTCCCCACCCATCTCTCACCTCTAACATCTAATGTATAAATAGTCCTGTCCGCCCCTGCGTCTTAATAAAAGAATGCATGAAAACACAGATGTGCTTCTAAGCAAATTCAAAAGCTTATTTAAGGACAGATGCTGCTATTGTATGTTCTGGTGTAAGTTGTTTTCTTTCTCTGATGGAAAATTAGGAATGAAAGATAATGTTGTACAACAGGACGCTGACCTGGGTGGCTTGTTTTCAGTTTTGTCGTCTCTCTCCAGTTTCACCTCCACCACAGTAACCGGAGGCTCTGCAGCTGAAATACAAAAAAACTGATCATTGACTGAGCAGCAGCTAAAATCAGATCTGTGTCTGCAAACATATTCAGGTCTGTTCTCACCTGGAGCAGGTGCTGCCTGACGCACCTGAGGAGAAACAAACATGTGACCAATGCAGGAATATTTTGGTAAAAGCTAAAAATATGATCATGGAGATGGAAAAACTGCAGACCTTAATCTGTGATCAATGATTTTTTCAATGTTTGAGATTACTTTTAGCTTTCCACACACTGTTGGGGTTATCTTGGCTTTCCACGGTCTCGGGCTCTGTTCAGGATTTCTTTAAATGATTGTGGAGGATGTTGGACTTAAACACAACTTTTTTTTTAAAGAACTGTTAATGATTTATAGCATTGTAGAATCAGGTGTGTTTTGTTTAAAATAAAATTTTAATCAGAGCCGTAAATTAACTTTAATAACTTTAGCTGACAGTCGATGGCCAGGTCTGATCTTCTTAACATTCAGTCAGATACTTAAAATAAACACTATTTACAACAACAGTGAGACCTTCAGAATAAAATTCTTAGGTGCTATTAAGGACTGGCCAGGAGTAACTTGGCCGAGACATGAACACATCCGTCTTTCAGATGAAGCTGCTGGAGTCCATCAGTCATTGCTAGCGTACCTCAGCCGGCTGCTCAGCTGCAGGCGGCTCTTTGCTCTTCAACTCAGGCTGAGGAACAACTTTCTCCAAACCCTGAGATATCCAGGCAATCATCCCTTGTCTAAGGAAGAAACACGCATTAATAACTGTGAGAGGGATTTTACAGGACACTAGGGGGCGCTGCAGAAGATCCAGCGAAGCTTAAAGAAGGATTATACAGCAGCTCGCTATCTGGCATCTCATCTATTGGTGCTTTTTGTAAAGAATCTCGATCTCTGGCATCCTGCCTATTGATAGAGCTGCTCACTATTTGGAATTCTGCTCACTGATAGGCTTTTTAAGCTGCACACTATTTGGCAATCTGCCTGTTGATTGGCTCATGAATCAGATCAGTATTTAGTTTTTTATTATCGTGGTTACTCACTCATCTTCGGCTTTACTGTCAGGGCGGAAAATACAAAGTGCATTACTTTCAGTCTAACAGGTTCTGACCTTCCCAGCTTCTACACAAATATCACGCGACCTTAAAAACCACAACTGAAAACAGAAGTGTTTCACACATAGGTGTTTACCTGGCTGGTTCAACTTCCTCCTGTGAGTAGACGGGATGAGAGAAAAGAGAAGGAAACACTATCAGAACAATAAAAGACCTGGACCTGAAAGAGCTGCTGGACCCGGCTGCAGCAGATGTTCAAATCAATCAGACAGAGACTCGTGAAAACATCAGCGTTTTCTGAATCACAAACTAACTTCTCAAACTGAGCAGGTTTGGGGTTAAGATGAAGCTTTCAGAAAGGACTACAGGTATAATCCTGGGAAACTATTAAGCTGTAATACATATATGAATGTGTGGCGGTGTGATCACAACAAACACAGTATACATTTTTTAGTGGCATGAATACATATATACTTGATGCAAGGATACAAATATGCACCAGGAGTACAGACAAATTAGTGTGAGCTGAAAAAGACCTTTTTACTTTAAGTGAAACCCTGCTATCACTCTGGGCATTGACATTATCCTGTAGTTTCTGGAGCCTGACTCCTCCCTGAACAATCCAACCAATCAAACTTACAGCTGGATCTAGAGAAACACTGTTGTGTGTTGTAACACTGTTGTGGTCCGTGAGAAGATCTATTCTCCTGACACTGAGTTGTTAACAGTCTGTTACCTAGTTATTTGAGACCAGTTGCACTTACACCGCTAGTGATGAAAACCCTTGAAAAGATTTTTAAAAGTGTTATATTGTCCTCCATTAATGGTAGATTTGATCCTTTGCATTTCGCTTAGCAGCTAAGTAAAAGTTTGGATGACACTCTTTATGTTAAACACAGTCTACATGCACCTCGAAAAACCAGTTCTCACGCAAGACTGCTGTTTGCTGATTTCTCCCCAGCTTTTAGTAAGATGCAGCCTCATATTTGTGCAAGAGTGCGAGACTGACCAGGTCCCCATTAAAGGACAAATGTCCAGTAAGACTGTGTCAAGCTCCGGTTCACCTCAGGGCTGTTCTATTATGTACACCGACAGCTGAGAACAGCTTTATTTATTTATTTTTTTGAATCCCTTAAAGCTTTATTTAAAGCTTTATTTATCCCTTTTGAATCCCACAGGGGGAAATTTCTTCTCTGCATTTGACCCATTCACTCAGTGAAGCAGCCGTCAATACGGCGCCCGGGGAGTAGTGTAGAGACGGTACCTTGCTCAGGGGTACCTGAGGGGAAGCGGTTCAGTGGATTCAAACCCCCGACCTTCCGATCATGAGGCGAGCACTCTACCTACTGGGCCATCTCCTCCATATAGTTATGTTTTCTGGTGACAATTGTTCTTCCATCAAGGGTCTGAGTTTGTCCTGTTTTCCCTGAATTTGTGAAGTAGTGTGATGATTTCTACCTGATTTCTACCTGGAGTTAAATGTGTCAAAAAAACCAAAGGAAATTATTATGTGGTTGTTCATTTTTAGACATTTCTCCTTGTATTCTATTTTTTATCTTACCTTTAATATATTTATTTATTGACCTCACTGTTGTTGATCTCTGCCTTGTCGTGCAACAATGCTTGCGATTAGTGGTTGTTTGAGTTCGACTGTGGCAATTGGTTGTGTGGGTAAGCTGCGAACCGCTTTTTGGGGGATTAATAAAGTTGATCTGAATCTGAAAATTGGAGTAATGGCTAAAATCAGGACTGCCACCTTGTGAACCATCCAGTGTGTACGAAAACCTCACAGACTTCTTTTTTTTTTTTTTCAAAAACTGTAGCTTGAGTGTGACTCTGCGTCAGATCCCGGGGTCGTTATCAGGTCCTCACCTTGGCAGTGGAGTTTGCACGGCTCATTTTCGATGAGACTGCGGGTTGAGGCAAAGCACCGCTGATCCACGTCAGCATGCCACTCTGAGACCCAGCTGCTGGGCTGAGGATGTAAAAGGTTAAATTCAGGCTTTTTATTCACGGTCGGGGAGCAAAGCAAAGATTTTTTTTCCTCCTAAAGTAACACTAAACTAAAATATACATCAGGGCAGACCAACTTCAGAAACATGAATAATGAAAGCACAAAAATACTACTGAAACTATACAACTTGTTTAAAGGCTAAAAAACATGAAAAGATATTTATAAAAATCCTAAAATCTTTAGTGTGTAAGAGGAAAATGTCCCAGTTTGCTACCTGCTTACTTCCCTCACTAGAGTCAGAGGTGAGAAAAAAGGTACTAAAATCATTAAGAAGGGAACAGTCGCTTAGCAAGCTAACGGTACATTCGCCAGTGGAGTATTATCAGAGATAGAATTAAACTATGAGACATTCACAGTGATGTTAATCCATCATTAACATCATGTTTCCATCATGTGGTGACTGCTAATAAAGTCTGACAGCTGCACCAAACATTTACAAGGGTTAGCCTAATTAGGCTAATGATGTGGCTAATGCTACTTGTTTAAGCTAACACAGTGGCTAACGTTATTTCTTTAGACAAATGTTTGTTTTGAATTTGTAACTGTAATTTTAGAGCTTTTAGTACTAATTAGTAAATCAGTATAATATTAAGTTTTAGGTTTAATAACACCTGTAAGTTTTTACTGAAAAATAATAATAAAAATAAAAACATGATTATTTCATTTAAAATGTCATTAACATCTACCAGAATTACCAGCTATCTTTTTATATAGATGTATTACGAAAATTCAGAGGAAAATAAGTTCTTCAGTTATCTTTGAAGCAATAGATTAGCATCGGATTTCAGCTAATTTAGCAGCAATTTAGGCTAATGTAGGAGCTCCCAGTTTGGCCATAGCTTGAACTGGGAGCTCCTAGTTGTATATTTATCAGTTGTACCAACATGTTTGTTATAAAACTGTCCATGTGTACTTTTCCAAACAATTAAACTCACTTTGAAAAATATTTTTCCTTATAAATAAAACCAATGTGTGTAGGATTTTCTTAAAACTACAGTTGTAACTTGTGTATAAATAATAACTAATTTTTATGGAACTATGAGGAAAGATTTCAGGAAATAAGGTGGAAAATATGAGCTGCACTGCTGACTCCTTTTATATACTTTAGTTTAAGTTTAGACATTGTGTGGTATATTTGTGGCTTATAACTTACCCATTCTCCGCTCCTGTCTGAGGCTCCTGCATTAGTTTTTCAGCTTTTGGTGCTGTCAGTCAAACATTGATGTTTAATATTTAAAAGAAACAAAGACTGAGCTACACAAACTTTACTGATCTGGATGTGAATGATCTTACTTTCACTTTTGACTTCATCTTGGAACTTCACTTTCTTCTCCTGTGTAACACACAAAAAAGAAAGTCATCTTATATAGATTTAACTAAAATATTGCCTAAAATCTAACAGTGCAAATACTATTTCTGGATAAAATTATTAATATCACACTGCACATTTAGCATTCACATTTCAACACCATAGTTTACAGAATCATTATAGTCCATATGGATTGAAACAGTGACTGGGCTCCAGTTCCACAAGTGAATTTCCCATTCATTTTCTCCAATCAGTTTAAAACTTCGAAACAAGCCAATTAGCTACAAGCTGAATCAAGATTATAAAAATATTTGATTTTGATTATTTGATTTTAAAAACATATAACATATATGAAAAAAGTCAAAGGTAAAAGATACATATGCATATACATACATATACATATATAATTAATTTTAATGGTGAAGGAATTACTCATCCCATAACAACCTACAAATCCCAGATTCCACAGCGAACAACTTCTAACCTTTCATCATCGTGGTATTATATAATAATAGTTTGAATATACTGTGTAATAATATTAAGCATGGTTATGGTACATTGGTTCATTCCTGACCACGCAGCTCGCTGACGCAAATTCTGAAGTTTCACATTCACTAATCGACTGACGATTTTCAACATTTCCATAGTAACGGTAACCTCTGCTAATCACCAACTTTGTAGTTTCAGTTTAATGTTATGGGTAGAGTAGATGCTTTCTGTGACATTGTTAATAAAATGTGTTTTTGTTAAAAATATGGTCAATACCACACAGACTTGTGGTTTCCAGAGGAGTGCAATACCATGAGCCACAGTGTCGCAGCTGGATGGGGTCTACGAGTCTACTCTGGATGGCTAAAACATGCATCATGGCTCATATTCAAAATGGGAATGAATGGGAATTTAACTTCCAGACACTCACTGTTATATCAAAGCTTCCACCACTGAAATGCTCAGTAAAAATGGCACATTTAAAATAAAACACTTTCTAATTGGGCAAGTCTTACATTAACTGGAGGTGGAGCAGCTGGAGGGGGCGGGGCAGCATCCTTCTGTTCTTCTGGTTTTTTAGGCTCAGGCAGCTGGGGAACGACTTTGACCACCCAGCTCAACATCCTCGAAGAAGAAGAACAGACACTGTCAGCCATTACAGTGTGAACCCATTTCTAAATATTATCGTCTTCTTCTCGTCAGGGCAGGCTTCTGTGTTAACAATCACTATGGAAACACCTGTGGATATGAGGACAAATGGAAACCAAACATAATTAGCTGTATCTCTGCTAAGTTTACAACTGACCTGCTTCCCGCTGCACTTAATGGTGTTTAGATCATGTCTGGCTGAGTGTCAGTCTGAATTAGATCAACCCGATGCTGACCCTAATCCTCCACAGGAGGCCTGGCAGCACAAACGGCTCTTCACTGCACCCATACATTCATTTAAACTGGTCTCCAGTTTGGCACTTGCACTTTCTAATTGGGGCATGTGCCAATTAGCTAGTTGGGAAGCTGACTAATTTGTTAGTCAGTTTCCTAGGAATGTCATTCATTAAAACCCTTCAAAAATGAGCAAGCTGGGAACATGTTCTCTATATCTAAAAGCTTCTGGTTCTAAAAAAGGGAAGCCGATGTGGAAGTGACTTAACTCTGCTCTGTTTCCAAAGGCTACTTCTTTGGCTGCAACAAGAAGTCAAACTGCATAGAAAACTATAAGACCATTTCAGCATTAATTAGGTATTTCTACGTGTTCCCATGGTCTCAATTACTCATCTAAAGTCATTTTTAATACATGTTTGTAAATTATTTTGCCACAATCATAGACTACAAAAAAAGTATAGTTGGGCCAGTGTAACAGCAACAGTCTCCATTGCTCTTTAATGTCTGCTTAACGGTTTGAATTAAGTGGCACTACCAAAAAAAGACAAGACGATGGTCAAATCACTACAAAGTTACAAAGGAAAGATGTAAATATGTTACATTTATATTCTAAAACACTGTATTTGATAATGAATAACAACATAACATAAAAGAACAAAGTTGACGCATTAGCAGCGGGTAAAGAGGCCTGATTATTATGACAAAATGCAGTGTTGGCATTATACAATGTGTTTTTAGGGTACAGATGGTACCGTTTTAGGGCGGTCCTACCAAAACCACCAACTGACTCATGACGACCTGGCATCAGGATGCAGCAATGGGAAAGTATTTAAATAATGGACTCAGCTGGCAGGCTGCAGTCTGTTTGCTTTTCTGGACTTTAAAGATTGGTCGTATGAAATGTTTTTTTCAGTGTTTAGTTGGACTAAGTGACACTAGAGAAACATCTGTTTATTTTTTTTAACTGCAGTTAGCTACAGTTAGCATCTTGATTACCGTCGGAAAGATAATCAAGCCAGGCGTATTAGCAGAAAACATCATAGCTGTTTTTCAAATATAGTCAACTCTAGCTTAAAAACAAAAAGTAAAACTCAAGGACTCATCTATCTGTGATAGTTGGCTCTTTCGCCATGTAGCAGGTGAGCGAATTACCTGGTTTAGGAAAGCAGTAGAGCTTTGCGGCTGGTTATTGTTTTAAGACTTTCACATTAACTGCAAAAAAAAGGGGGGGCTTCCTAACTGATTGGACCCTCGTGTTAAATCAGAATTATCAAAACGAATCTGGACCATGGTTTGCAGCCAGTAAAGTAACTAAGTATATTTATTCAAGTTACTTTAATTTTATGCGTCTTTATGCATCATCACCTATTTTTTTATGAGGTAAATATTCTACCTTTTATTGCAATACACTACACTATTTATCTAGCAGCTAAAGCAGGTTTAAAGACGTATATTTATATAATTAATGATACATTACACAGTAAACTCAAACTTAACCAACTAACCATATAAAAGAGAAACTATTATATTTCAGGAATGTAATATTTGAAAACACAACACTTACATGTTTAATTAGTGCATAAATAATATGTTCGCTTTTGCACTTTAGATTTTGAGCAGCTCATTATTTGTGTTGTTAGTTTTAACTCTGTCATCCCAAATTACAAATTGCCCAAAACTCAACAGAAACAACGTTTAATTGATCTCCGCCTCAGTCAGACCTCCACAAGACCTATTACTGGGTATCAATATCAAACAAATGAGAGTGAGTTAGCAGAAGTTCACAGCATCAACAACAAACAAGTTTACCAAATTTACAGGACAACTTGATAAAACCATAGAACAAGAAGACTAAAATATTGTAATAGTCAGTTATGGTTCAGCCTTTCATGCCCTGCTCTGATTCGTTGGTTCAGGAAGATCAAATTGAACAATAACTATAAACAAATTTAAACAGTACAGATCCCCAGGTACTATCATTCAAAACCAGGGCATGCACCTGAAGTGTAAGCAAAACTCGGCAACTAATCAACTTTATTTCATTGATTTCAAAGCTACGCAGCATCCATGGAGGTGTCAGTGGTCAAAGTGTTGGGCGTCTCTGGTCCTACCTGAGTTGCTCAGTTGGGGTTCAGCAGCATCCCACAGAGCTGCGGGGAAGAAGCCGTGTAGACCTGCAGGGATCTGAACACTGTGGGAGGATTACGTAGGAACTCTGCTAACAAGATTACTAAGCCGATGAAAGGCAGAGCGGGGCGAGACATGGACTCAGGTTACATTTTCAGAAGCTGAAACATGAAGGGAACCTCCACAGTCCTCAAACCAAACCACAATGGTTTATCAATAAACTTTACATCTATCCAGCAATCTGACATTAAATAATAACTGAAAAAAAAATGTTCCGATGGAAAACCTTAGGTACCATGAACCTAAACATTATCCCTGACCAAGAACATCTCGTCTGCGCCAATGGCAGCAGCCCCCCCCCCAGTCAGTCAGTCTTTATAAGGAAGAGCTCAATGAGCAACAAAGAGCCCATGGTGTTGATTGGACTGGGGATGAGAATTGGAGGGCATGTTTTTTTAGCCAGAAAACGGGTGGAGTGCCCACAATGGGTTGAAGAGTAGTCCCTGACTCAAGCGGTGGAGTTTAGGTTTCTCGCGGTCTTCTTCTTGAGTAAGGGGAAATACGAGTGTGACACTGACAGAGACCTGTACTGGTCTGTAGTGGTGAAGAGAGAGCTGAACGTAAAGGTGAAGCTGTCCGTTTTCTGGTCAGTCTCACCTATGGCCACAGGAAACAAGCTTCCTCTGGGCTCTCCTTTAGAGGGGTGAGGAGGGGCAGTCCTGCTACTCCTGTATATCAAAAGAAGCCAGTTAAGGTGGCTTGACCATCTGCTGGGATACCTCCTGAATGACTCGTGTATGAGGTGTTTCATGTAAAGAACAGACAAGGGGGAGACAATTTAAAATGGTCAGAAGTTAAGCTTTCTTAAAAGAATCTTTTTAGGTTCTGTTTTTATTGAGATGATCCACTGATTTATTTCTCTGTTATTAAAATCCCACCTGTTGCATGTGACTGAATCCATGTCAGGGAAAAAGCGGCGACTAACGTGGCTTTGAGCATCGTTGAGGGTGATTTCTGTTCCACCAGATCTGGCACAGTTTCAGTTGAGTTTAGCAACATCACTGTCGCTGACTTGTTGTATAGAGGCAGTTAATGACTCTCTAATTTACAGGTTTGATTCCACAGCTCAGGGGCCTTGTTTGTTCTCAGAGCCGTGAACGTTTCACAGCCTTTTTTGTCTCTGGTTTGGATAAATGTGGTTTGGTAAGGGCCTGGTTTTGGTTCTGGAGCTTGTTTACAGCTCTGGCTGTAGCTGTATGTAGGCTGCAGCACACTGTGCCGACTCCATGTTAAAGCTGTTAATGTGGCCCTGAGGATTAGCTGCTAACGAGGTTAAGTCCAGTGTCAGCAAAACAGAGGATCAGATGAGGCACTGCAGATACCTGAGTGCCATCTCAGAGAACACCTTAAATAAGGGTCGGACATTTTTCTGTCCTTACTTCCTTCCTCTCTCCCTTCACCCATCTCTACTTCCTTTTTGCCCTCCTGTCTCCATTCTGCTTGTAATTTAATCTTCTCTTCTGTCGTTCAACCTTCAGTTCTGCTGCATCATAAAAATGTCATCCTGTTTGCTTCATTTTTCAGAAGTGGAATAACAGTCACACAATGAGCCTTTATGCGCTGCAGTGGACTCAGATGAACTGGGCTTTGCTGCCCTCTTGTGGATCATCTGCCTCAGTTCCACATGCGGAGCAGACCTGGCTCTCGTTTCTCTGATGACATAGACTTTCTGATTGTGTTATCAGCGCCACGCAGACAGTCGTTATTTTCTTTTTCTGCCCCTCAGTGTCCAGCTCATTTTGTCGAGGGCAGCTTGAACTCAGCTCGCATTCCTCTGGATTACACCACTGTGTAAACCTCCTCACCTCCCAGCAAGAAAACACCCTTCATCAGGCCTCTTCACTTTCAGAGAGCAGCTTTCAAAGGAGGACTCACATGTTTCAAACACCAGTTTACATTTTTCTAGAACAAGTAATATTGTTGTTTGTCAAGACGTTGTTTCCCCAAACAAAATATTTCTGCAGCCAAAAAAAAGGGAGTTTTACACCAGCACAGATTACTGTAGATAAAACGCATGCAGCGATATGAAACCTTTAAAGAAAGAAATCTTCTGCACAACTTATTCAGAGAAGCTAATCTCACTCATGACCCCATACTGTACACCTCATTTTTATGGCCCCAATACACAGAAACCAAACCCTGTACAACGAATGCAGTCCAACATTACCAGGATATCTTTCTTATCTGACGTCTCGTATCAAAACATCATTGGTCAGGATCATCAGGGTTCAGTAAATCATCCCAGGGTTTTCCAGTCGAACATTTACTCGTGGCTATGAGTTCACAGCTAAGGCAGCGTTCATCACTCCTGCCACATTTTAGTGGCTCCAGTTTTCCAAAATCAAAACTGCAGGACAGAAACTTTCCTAAAGTCTGGATTTTATCCAGCAGCTGTGGAGAGAGCCGGGCATGCCGTCATCATGGTGCAGGTTAACCCGTCGGTGTTTTTTCTGCCTGTGCTATGCACAAAATTGCAAACCATACAGATTTCAGTAGAAAGGGATAAACTAAAAGGATCTACCATAGACTGCGAAACTGCTTACACCATGAAGCTCTCTGTGGGCAATTCTTTGTGTTTCTTTTTTCTTTTATGAACTTTTCTCACACAAAAGCTTTTTTTTTTTTTTTTTTTTTTTTTTTTTTTTTAAAATTAATAAATAATAAAAAAAAATAAAAAATTTTATTTTTTTTTTTTATTTTTTAAGAGAAAAA
>VOQK01024513.1:0-10137 GCA_015052645.1 Benitochromis conjunctus | reverse complement strand
GTTTGTGGCTGTAATGTGACAAAATGTGGAAAAGTTCAAGGGGGCCGAATACTTTTGCAAGCCACTGTACAATGTAAGTTTGAAGGCTTCGTGACAATTTTTGACCAATAAATAATTAAGTTGACCTTAAAGAATTTGGTGGATGTAAGGTAAATGAAGTGTTTCTTTGTGTAGTTGAAACTGCACCGCTGGCTTTAAGGTTCATGGTAAATGTGTCATTTTGGACATGGCACCGTTTGTTTCATATTTTCTTCTTTTTTCCCCGCTGAGCGTAAACGGCTTAGTATTAATGACCGCATCCAGAATGTTTATTGACAGTAATTAAAAATTGCAACTTCACCTTTGAATATACATTTCTAAAACAAAGGCATTTGTCTTTTCTCTAAATAACCAAATGGGTAAAATAATACATTTTTAATGGTCATTACTGTGAGGGACCAAGCAGCAAAGGCATTGAGGACACAGGAAAAAAATGTCTTCCAAAATGGGTTTTGTTTATTTTAACCCTCAGAAAAAGTTCACAAAGACAGGATTCAAAAACATAATCAGCAGGCCCTTAAAAGAGGTCAACTGAATATAACTCTAATCAAAAAGTAACTTCCAAAAACTTAAAGTGGACACAACTTAACTCAAAGTGACCTCGTCACAAAGACGCGTTTATAGTGGTTTGGCCAAACCATTTACACACAATACGGGGGAAACACCAATACTAACTAGCACAGAATAACATAATTAAACCTAAAACATCCTTGTTTCTGATAGCACGTGATTGGTCCTGCTGAGTTTTCAGTCCTCGGCCACGCCCTTTTACCCAGACAGGAAACAACCACCGCCCCAAACCAGGTAACTCACGGAAAGAGAAAGATTAATATAGCACACAACATTTTTAGAAAAACCACACAATGCTATGATGTGCACGCTTCATAATATCACTGTTAGGTTTAAGGGAAATGATTATTGAATTATATTAGTGAAGCAACTGCAAACCAAACTAATAAAGTGAACAAATGGTTTGTTTTACCTACGTGTGGCTGATGCCATCACAATTACACAATATCAAAATCTTTTCCTGTGTGGGGGGGGAAAGAAACAACCCCAAACCAAACCAAAACATTTAAAGGTTTTGTGCTCTTTCCACTATAAATGTGAATCACAACATACCTGCAGCAGGTTCTGTAGACCAGTGGTGTCATCTGCTCAGAGGGACGGACGGGTCTGCAGATTAGTGTGCGTTTAAGCGTATCAGACATCTTAACTACGAATGGAGGCTGAGGTAGGGGGTCATGGGGGAGTGATGCAAACTAAATCTGCTTAAATGAGCTAAAACTCTGTCCACAGATTAGCTGGAGTCATATGAGGACTCTGCAGGCCGGCTGAGCCCCACCTTATGAAATATGGCCCATCATGTGGTAGTATTGTGAATTCTTTTCACGACAGCACTTGTTGACGTGTTCTTTGTTGGTTTACTGTGCCTTACAATAGGTATGCACTGTTTTGTCTTTGTGAGCTGTAGACAAGATCTTGTCTGGTAATGAGATCAGTGTTAGACAGCTGTTGGCTGCTCCTCGAGGTGTCTGCTGCTCCAGATACATCAGACAAAGCAGACTGTAGACTGATGTTAACTGTGCTGCCTGCAAACACAGTATGCTACATAGAAGTGAAAGCAGTTTAGTAAGGAATAGCATTAAGCGCTTAGTTATAAAATTGGTTTATTGTCCCCAAAAGCTCAAGTTTTTCTTCTTCCTCTTTTTTTTTTTTCTTTTCTTTTTTTTAATCCTCTTTACCTTATTTGCATTTTACTCTTTGCATTCACCGTCAATATATTAAAGCATGAACTGGTCTGCTGTGAAAAATGGGACTTTATTATTTTTCTATTTGCTGAATTTCCTGGAGGAACCCACCCGAGGGATTAATAAAGTTTAATCTAATCTATTGTTTAAAAAAAATCTGATTGAAGAACTTCTTAAAACAATAAGAGGTGATGGCAAACAAAAAATGTTATAAGCATAAGCTATGGGCCAAAAGTTTTAAGTCTCTGTCCTTCATCAGTCTTTTGAATTAAAAAAATGGAAGCCAGATGTAAAAATGGCAAAACTGGTGATGACACATAAACATCAGACACTGCCATCTTTGAAGGATTACTAAGTGAGCTCCTCAAGTCGAAGACTTGAGGAAATAAAAGCAAATGGCATTATTTCCCTACAGGGGTGGTCACATGAGATGTAATATGGCTTATAATCAGTACCTTAGGTGGAAAGTCTTTTTGTAGTGCTTCCATTATTTTGCGTGTGTGTGTGGTGTGTCACACAAGGGTTTTGGTTGGCTGAGAAAGTGTCTGCTTATCATAAATCCAGTCCCTGTGGTGCAGTAAATTGCAGGTACAGGAAATACACGTTCTAATAACAAAGGTGCTGATTCTGTAAAGCTCCTTTCAGATATAACATAGCATAGCATCTTTATTTATAATGCACTTTACATCCAACAGAGTTGGCCAAAGTGCTACAGGTATAAAACAACAAAAAACAGTTTTAAATTACATATAAAATACCTTTAAAAAAATATATATATATTTATATAATTAATAGTAAATAGATTAAGAGACATCAACAAGACCTGTTGTGCTAAAAGCCAAGGTAAATAAATATGTTTTAAGACGTGATTTAAAAACGGATAAGAAAGGTGCCTGTCTAACATGTAAAGGCAACTCGTTCCACAATTTTGGTGCTGCCACAGCAAACGCCCGATCCCCTCTGAGCTTACAAAAAGTCCTGGGCACACTCAGGAGGAGCTGGTCTGCTGACCTGAGGGGCCGGGAAGGTATGTATGGATGAAGAAGCTCAGAGAGGTAAAGAGGGGCAGCATTGGACAAACATTTAAAAACAAATAAGAGCAACTTAAAATGGATCCTAAGATGCATGGGCAGCCAATGAAGTGAATATAAAACTGGGGTGATATGCTCATATTTACGAATACCGGTTAGAAGATGTGCAGCAGCATTCTGAACTAGCTGCAGTCGAAAAGCAGAAGGTCGACTCACCCCATAATAAAGAGAATTACAGTAGTCCAGCCGAGCAGTTACAAAGGCATGGATTACTGTTTCAAATTGCTGTCGCGCAAGAAAGTGCTTAATTTTGGCCAGCTGCCTCAGATGAAAGAAACTCGACCTTACAACCGACCCAATCTGGCTTCAAGCTTAAGTTCAGGGTCCATCTTAAAACCCAGATTTACAATCTCTGGTTTACAAAAAGATTTCAGGGTTTGCAAATCCACACACAGAGCACCAGTGGAGGCAGGTCTAAACACCATTACTTCAGTTTTAGAATAATTAAAACACAGAAAGTTCAGCGCCAACCACGACTTGACATCCTCCAGACATGTTTGCAAGCGATTTACAGACGACCCATCTTTCTTTATAAGAGGAACATAAATCTGGCAGTCATCAGCATAACAGTGAAAAGCGAGTCCGTGTCTCCTAAAAATTGAGCCCAAGGGAAGTAAATAAAGTGAAAACAAGATGGGGCCCAGAATGGAACCCTGTGGTACTCCATGAGACAGTGGAGCACACGCGGAGATATGCAGCTCTTCACTGCAGTTCAGTGTTGTCTCCATGTGAATAAGCGCCTAAATCATCTGCATAAAAATCCCATCCCACAATGTTGCCAACTTGAAACCATGCTTAGAAGGATGCAGCCAAATCTAATTATTGTTATTATAACAGTAGTGATGATGATGGTAATAGTAATGTCAACTATCTGGGTATTTTGTTCAGGTGAGAAACGTGGGACAAGCAATTTGATTAACAATTAAACATGGGATGTTTATTGGTCATTTTTAAATTCAGTTGCCTTTCAGGAACTGTTGTAATTATTCAGGAAGCTGTTAAATATGTAGTTTCACTGTGTAAACTGTTTTCACTCACGTGGGGATAGTTAATTATTTTTAGTGGGGTAGGACGTGGGGCAATGACTATAGGTCAAAAGTCGCTCATTTCTGACTCTGTCATTGTGTCACTATACACAGTATAAAGGATAGACCGAACCACTGAGACGTCATCCACTGGTCTTTGACATTTATGAGCTGCAACTTTAGTGTTTTAGCTTTACAGTTGATATAAAGCACAGTTGAACCCCACCGAACCCTCAGTTCGAAAAAGCTGACTTTACTGGATCGAGACATTTGGAACACTGGCAGCAACTACAATAATACAATGAAATGATGCCATTTAGTCTCCTCTCCTTGTGTGTGTGTTTGTGTGTGTCTTCTATACTAAACTATAATTAAACTATATTTTTGTCTCCAAACTGCATGAGCTATGCCTGAACTTCTCATGACTTCCATCAATGACAGATGAATGAAGAGTAGGGTCATTCCCTCATTTCACTGATTGTGTCCTTTTCTTCTTCTTTGTGTTTTTATTTTTTTTAATTTAAAGTCACCTACATTAATCTTGAGGCTTCCCAGACAAACAGAGCAACGAACTGAATCTCAATCACTGCCTGGCCACTCTGTGACTTTCACTCACTGACTCTGGCTTTTCAGCCAGTTGAATATTTTCTCAATGCCTTTCTTTTAATGCCCTCCTCCTCCTCCTCTTTGAAGATGCTCCAAACCGTGATGATATTAAACACAGGCTGCGAGGAGTGCTTTTACCAGCTGCTGTAAAGCTTTTCATGTTGGCCTCCTGTGCTGTCAGATAAAGATGTTTCTGTCTCTGAAATTGTGGGAAAAAGTCATTCATTCACAGGATTCCCTTCCACATTGTGCCAGGTTTTGAGAGGTATCTACTTAAAAAGGAAGATTTAGAATGGAAGAGCTTTAAGAAATTGTTGATAATCTTCAACAGTACAGAGCTTCTATTTTAATCTTTAATCTCCACACTCCAAATATGTGAATGCAAATTCACTCAAATCCCTTAAAAAAAATAAATAAAAAAAAAAATAAAAATTTTACAATAGAAACATTTGAGCATGAAATGTGACTCCATGTCTCCAGTGCAGTCCTAATGTGGTCTTTGCATCTGGGCCATAGCCTGCATCGCTCGCTGCTTTTTGCTATTCAAATGTATTAAGATTGGGAGGATGTTGAAGTTGCTGGTCTGCTTGTTTTCTTTTGGGTTAGTCTTGATTATTTGCATTGCCTTGATATCGGCTTAGCAGATGAATGGGATTTTCCAGTTTTTTTAAAGATTTTATGTTGTAGTTTATATTGTATAAAAACTTAGATATATATAGTATAGTTATTGTGTGTATTCTCTCTTCACTTGTTTATGAAAGTTTATCTAGATTTTCAAATGCGTGGTTGTTGTTAACCGGGATGAGTGTTGCTTAAGCCATTTTTTTTGCGTCCATGTTAGTGTGGGCACAGTGAGACCCCAAGAATGAAAGGAAGTGCTTTAAACCTCTGTTTTTGGTTACTCCACATTATTCATGTTGATGCAATCACTAAAACGATATCTCTCTTATCTGTGCTGAGCAACGCTCATACCATTGCTCGAAAAAAATGTGTTTAAATGTGTTTAGGTCTGATCTGGTAAGGTTGTGCAGACTTTTTTATTTATTTATTTATTTATTTATTTTTACAGAAATTATGCATAAAGCCAACAAGCAGATAAATGGAAAGGCGTGCATGTCTGAATGAGGCTTTATTTTCTCTCTACCTCAACAATTTCTATCTTATACCCTATACATGTCTTATTTAGGCAGCTGTCTGCCTGTGCCCCCCCTCCCCTATCTGTCCAAGTCTGCAATGATACAGACTGAAAGACAGCAAAGAAAATGAAAGGCACAAAGCTAAATTAGATGACAAAGAGACCAAGAGAAGCAGTACTGGGTTGCTGATACACAAAAATGTATGTGACGGAGGTAGAATAGTGATGAGATGAAGAGAATGGCTTGAATGAGACAAGGGACATATTGGGGACGGAGGCCAGATGATACCGAGCAGTGCAGTTAAACACATGAGGCTGATCAATAAGGTGCGCTTGGCCTAAGGGACAAGACCTGACCCACTGACACATACGCGGCATACCTCAGGGGATGAAAGGCCCCACTCGCACCACGCTCCACCTCACCTCACTACATTTACACACCGACACCATCAGTGGTCTCTTGGGGGTTGAGGTAGTTGACAAATTAGATCCTGACTTTGCCATTTCCCTTCATTTAAATTTTTTTAAAACCACCAGCTAATGAACCTTTGAAGAGCCGAATCATAGATTGCGTGCTGAGGTGCAGTGTTAGGTTTTAAGAAACACACTGCAGCATTAACACACGTGTCATCATTAAACAGTAAAAAATGCTGAACTGCTAAAAAAATATCACGCTACTCACAATTCAGCAGCTCCCTTTCTTGATTGCAGTGTTTTGCTATGAACATCCAGGTTTATCTTAATCATCCAGGAGGCTGCAGAAAATAAAAAAAGATATTGCAGTGTACACAAACACTAATGTACACAAAGATATACACAAACACTGATTATTTTGAAGCTATACTCCACACTAAAATAGTTTTTCTCTTCGAACTATAAATTAAAGATGACTGTACTGACTGTGTTGTGATTTAAAAAATTATAAGAGGTCCTGCCAAAAGTGATGTTTCTTTCATAAGAAATCAAAGAAAATTGAGCATTTCATGGGTTAAAACGGGTCATGTTTTAACATGATCTGTCACAACATCTTGTGGACTGACACAGTACTGATAGACTGTTCAGGATTTGACTACATGGGAAAATGTGGCTCGCATTAAAAATACGTTTAATACCCGTTAGTCTGGGGTTTTTCACCTCTCTCAGCCCCTGCCCTTGAGCTTGATTCTGTGAAATCACACTTGTATTCAAATACACATTCCCTGGCAATTCTTTCTTTCTTTCTTTCTTTTCTTTTTTTGTTTTGTTGTTGTTGTTGTTGCTGCTATAGTGCCGGACTACATTCTTTCCTTGGCAGTGGTTGCAGATAGCATAGCACTTCCCCGGGTGGATCTTCTACTTTCTTGCACTTGCTTTGCTTTGGCTTCAGGCTTTACCTCAGCTGGAGCCAGAAACATGAAATGATGTGGTTTGGGACCACTGTGGAGCTCCACCACACATGGTGTCCACTTCAGGGCAAAAGATCTCTGCCTCAGTGGAGCCTTCTGTGGCATGGGTTTCTTGCAGTTCTGCTCTCCTTTTTTCATCAGTAAGGTACTCCTATCTCACACATCCACTCCCTGCCTTCCTCCTGGTTAGTTACTTTCTGCATTAAGAAGTGTCTGTCAATTAGTTGTGTATTGATGCTGAATGGAGTGACACATTGTCTCATTGGGACAATAATAGTGCAAGACTTGACTGGAATGTCCCAACTGGGATGAAGCTGGGAGAATAGTGGGTCAATTAAACAAGGGTGTGTCCATCCTCACACAGCAGGTGGGGGTGGTTACTGAGTCTCCATAATGATTTTGTCTAATGAAAGTGGATATTCTTCACACTCACAATAGATTAAACTGTATAACTGCATGGCTCGAAGGCCGTCACTTGAAGGGCTTTTCTTCTAGTTCTAGAGGAGCCCTGATTGTAGTTGCAGAGCTCAGATAATGGGCTTGACCACACAGGACTCACTGCTGCAAAGTAGAAATAATTAAGACATTTGGGAATTGGAGCAGCACTGTACTTTGACTGGGTGTGTTTGTGCTTGCATGCTGATTAGATGTTTTTTTGTGTGCTTCAGAGTGTGTAATTACTGGTTCTAGTTTAGTGCCAGCCTGTGCATCTGTTACCTAAATCCTTCAAAGCCTACATGTCCAAAGGAGTGGAGACCTGCAGTCTGTCAAAACAAATACTCTTTAAATCTTCATCTTCTCTTTTAAGAGACGTACGAACACATCCACATATCCACGAGGTGTAGGAGAAGACATGAATTTCTGAATTCACCATATTTGAGCTGAGCTATTATCTATCTCTTCTAGCTCTGAGGAAATGGCTTTCATGTAAACAACTAATGGAAATGAAGATGGAAGTTTAAATCCACATATTTACCATGTAATTTATAATTACATGTGTAGTGCCATGCTAATGTCACCATCTGTGCCTCATCAGTCTTGGTGATGCATTGAGCTGCTGCTATGAGTCTGGCTCTATCTGGACCAGCCAGCTGGGAGGACAGAGTAATGACTTGTATTTAGACTGCTGTCAGGCCACTGTGCTGATAACTATGTGGGAGAGTCTGTGGAAATACTGTCAGTTTGACCCACATATCTAAGTGGTACCCCTAGCACATACACAAGAAGCTAAGCAATAAGGGAGATTTAAACAGACAATCCAAATATTTTCTGCCCTGTAAGGCTTTGAGACAAAGAAGAAATAAACACAGTTTTTCTTTGTGGTGTGCGACTGAACCACATGAACACAATGCTACTATGTGCCTAAACATTTCCTTTCTTTGGTCTTGCAGCTTTGAAATTCCTAACTCACTGTTCTCTATACCCAGGTGGTTCTAGGTCAGCCAAAAGACCGAACCTCTGTAGTGCGCTCCCCATCTGCTCAGGTGTCCTTGTTGGCTACACTTGCACAATGCACCTTAAATCAAGTAGGCATATTTGTTGATTGCCTAAACCACAACTGTCTGCTTTCAATACAGATGAGCAGTAGCTCTACTCTCAGCACCTCATCCTATTGCTAAATGTGAGTGCAGGCAGAAATCTGCAGCACATGGCCATAGCTGAATACAGGAATGTAGAATGCCTTCTCAGTTCTTTCCTCACCACAGACTGGTTGGATTAACCCACATTGTCTCACAAGTCTCCTAGTAGAGGTAAAGAGTATTCCTCAGCCAGGGTGAACAGTGTATTGTTACACAGAGCCTGAGAACTGGGATCCCCCTGAAGTTAGAGAACTTTAAAAGGGGATTTAACACTCTAGCTTGCCAATCCAGGAACACTTTCCCCGACGTGACATTGCAGATGGATGTTAACCAGGACAGGCCCACAACATCCAGCACCTTAAACTCAGGGCAATCATGAACCCACACCAATGCTGTACCAACAGCCCTGAGCCCCCAGACTATGGGACTGGGTGCGTAGGTATGAACAGGATGAACTTACTTTAAGAGACCAGACAGACTATAGGCGAGATCAAGGAGATGCAGATAAATGTGTTGATTGTGTTGGTCTGTGGCAGATTCAGGGTGTGGCTGGTTTTGGTGCCTGGAGGTGTATTGTTATCCACAAACACTCACTCAGTCACACATGCATATACATTATATCACAATATTGCTACTACTAAGTAGTAGCAGTAGATGTCTTTCTGAAAGTGCTCTAAGTAAGTTTAAGAATATAATCCACCGACTTTAATGTCCTGTACCAACACAGAGCAGAGCAGCTACCTGAACGCTACTCCAACAGAGGTCTATTATCTTGTTAATAATTTTACATCTTCACTAGGTATGACTCTGGATACTGTAGCTCCAGTGAAAAAGAGAGCCTCAAATCAGAAGTACTTGACTCCCTGGTATAACTCTCAAGTGCACGCCTTTAAGCAGATAACTTGTAAAATGGAGAGATAATGGCGTGTCACAAATTTAGATCATCATTTAAAACCATCAATGTGTCTTTTAGACCCCATTCTTTTAAGACTGTTCAAAGAAGTCCTACCATTAATTAATGCTTCAATCTTAAATATGATCAACCTATCTTTAATAATCGGCTATTTAGATTAGATTAGATTAGATTAGAAGATACTTTATTGATCCCCCTAAGGGAAATTCTTGCATCACAGCAGCAGATGAAAAATATACACACATAACAAAGATAATACTAAATACTACCACTACGACTACAATAATAATGATAATAATGATAATAATGATAATAATAATAATAATGATAATAATGATAATAATAATAATGATAATAATAATGATGATGATGATAATGATGTGACCAGTTTCTCTCTGTATGGAGCACAGAGAGAGGTATTTCAAATGGTGACAGCTCATCTCTTAGCCAGGGATGAGCTGCTATACAGTGTAAGTGCAGATGGCAGGAATGATTTCCTCCAACGTTCTTTCTGACAGTGAAGCTGAATGAGTCTTTTAGAAAAGGAGCTTCGCTGTCTGTGTACAGTGTCATGCAGTGAGTGTGATGGATTGTCCATGATGGAGAGCAGTT
>VOQK01024512.1:0-11260 GCA_015052645.1 Benitochromis conjunctus | reverse complement strand
TCTGTAATTTATTTATATATATATATATATATATATATATATATATATATATATATATATACTGTATATGTATGTAAGGGTCCAGCCTGTCCACTGTGACTTTGGTCTCTGGGTAAGATTGCAAACAAGATATTTCCAAAATGTTGCGCTGTACCTTTAAATGGTTCTTCACAGTAAGGTATAATTTGGTGGAGCCGTTTTTGTGGATGTGAGGGAGGCCTCCTCTGGGCCTCCGTGCCCGACCAGAGCGTCTCTGCTTTCTCTCTCCTTTTCCATCCATTCATTGCTCTGTCACTCGTCCGGTCTTCTCTTGCAGTCTACGTCTTCGCCACGTTACTGTGTGCCCATGCAATGCCTTTCAAACTTGAACACACTCTGTAGTGCACGCACTCATACGTACGCCCACACATGCGGCTCCATAGGCTCCCAGCATGCTCGCCTCAAAGGAGTGAACTGCTTCACAGTGGCTGTGCGGCAGACAAAGCGAGGATGGCGGCGTCTGCCTGCCGTGCTGTTCCACTGACAGGAATAACAGAATTTCCATATCTGGGTTAAAGTTAAGGAAACAGGACGTCCTGTTTTGCTATTTTAGATATCAAACCACAGCATTTTTTTCTACTCGTTTAAAACGAACCCTCTAAGAAACACGGCTTCCTCGCCAACGACTGAGTTCATGAAAAATGTTTCCATACAAAAGCATCGTCATCGAGGAGTCCTGAAGGCCCATTTTATGTTGCTAGAAGGGCGCCCGAATGGATCAGTCTGACTTCTGTTTCTCTGAGCTGGTGGAAAGGTGACGTGCACACGCTTGTGTGTATGTGCGTTAATGTGTTTGTGTCATCACACAGTGGCAGTAGATTTTGTTAGAACCAAAGTACTCGTGCACTCTCACCGAGGCGTCAGGAGCAGCAAGATGGTGAAACCCAGTGACGAGGCCGTTGTTCAACACGGCACATGCTAGTTTTCAAGCTTCGAGTCCTGCTGCTCACACACCTACACATAAATACTAGTACTTCATGTACTTGGCCCATAACTTGTATTGAATTGAAAATACCCCTTAGAGGATATACTGCTCACAAAGTAAAGGAACATTGTGAAACGCAGATCTCAATGAGAAAATAATCATTCTGCATATCTGTACTGATCTGGGCGCAGTAATGTGTTTGAAATCAAAGGGCCAGTCAGTCACTGGTGAACTGCCTGCATACTCTCACCACACGAGTTCGGGGATGGCCGGGCACCAGGAGGACACCAGGACCCGCTACACCAGGGTCTGACACTAGGCCCTGAGTGTCACCCTGACACCTAACAGCACTCAGGGTGTAGAAGGATATGCCCCCCAGACCATCACTGACCACCTCCAAAGTGGTCGTGCTGAATGATGTTACTTAATTTTGGTATTCCATGGCAAATGCTAACCAGGCTCCATGATGCTGGGAGGTGAGCACTGGGCCCACTGGAGCTCTGTTTCTGGATGTCTGGTCACAGTCCTTCACACCAGTGGTCTGTTGGAGGTCATTTTCTGGGCCTCTGGCTGTGCTTATCCTGTTCCTCATTGCACAAAGGAGCAGGTGCTGGTCCTGCTGATGGGGTAAGGACCTGTCCAGCTCTCCTGTCTCCTGGAATCAGCTCCATGCTCTTGAGACTATGCTGGGAGACACAGCAAACCTTCTGGCAATGGTGTGCTCTATCCTGGAGATGCTGGACTACCTGTGCAAGCTCTGTAGGGTCGAGGTGTTGCCTCGTGCTGTCAGGAATGACACCGACCCTAGCCACATGCAAATGTTTCCACCTGCTTTCTCCGTTCTCCTGAGAGTTGGTGGTGGCCTAAGGGGCTTCTGGTAGCCTCAGAGCTACAGCAGCGTTTGCTCCTTCTCCCTGGGCCTTGCCCCGATGGAGTCGAGGCTGGTGCCGCCGACAACACAGCCTCATCGTGTTTTCGGTTGCCATTCTTAGCAGTTTTAGTCATTTCACCAACACTAATGCACCTTTGTGGGAGGCTCATCACCATTGTTTGCACCTACTCGTACAGCTGACCTACTTCACAAAGCACTTCAGCAATATTGTGAAATCTTGTCCATTTGGTGATTCATACCTCCTGGTAGTTGTTTTTGGCAGGCTTGTGAGGCTGGCCCATGCTGCTGAGGGGTGAACAGACTGCCACCACTGCTGCGTCTTTAAAAAACTCTCTCCAAGCTGCTTTTCAGATTACCAGCGCTACAAACTAGGTAATCACCCCTGAGCATGAAAGGGCTTATATATACCAGCTGCAGGGTATGTACAGTTCATTGGCAGTGCCGCTTCAGCCCACTCGCTGCTTGTTTTTGTTGTGTTGGTGTGGCTGGATTGGTGGTTAGCACCAACAGCATCATGTTTTTTTCTGAGCGGGTGTAGCGTGACACAGTGGAGATTTCATGCTTACATGTGAACTTGCCTCGACATTCAAATCTGTAATACTTTAGTTCTGATTCAGCAGGAAGGGGGGAGAGCGGGGTTTGTCACCTGTGCAAATGTCCGCCCGAACATTATGAAATCAATAAAAATTTGCAGGAACCGGTAAAGTTGTGCACCACAGTGACTGAAAACCAGGCCCTGTAAAAACGGTAAATACGTGCTATAAAGTTGACAGTGAGTCATTTCATCTGTGTCTCGCTAGCAGCTCGCTGTGAGGAAAAATCCAAACCAGATTAGAGGCGTCCTTTGCCAAGAACACACAGAGACCATCTCCATTTGTATGATTTTCTCTTTCTTTGGTGTTATTTTTCCTTCATAGCAACCATCCTGGCTCCTGCAGGAGGAGTGATTATGGTGCTGGTGGCAAATTCCCAAGCAGAGGAAAGCAACACAGGAGGTTTTTCTTGGCTTTGATGTGATGGAAAAAGTTAGCCAGTGAACAATGGGGAGGCAGCCAGTGGCATTGTCCAGCTGGAGGCATGCTCTTCAGTGCACCCGCCTCTCCTGCACGAGGGACAAAGTTTTATATGCAAAGCTAGTGATCTGTGCTAATGTTGCACCTCACACCTATGGGTCACACATGGGTCTGCATGCAGAAGGAGAGATTACTCAGTAACCCTCATCCGTAATCCCAACACCACACCAGGTCCTAATGTTGGAGTTTGGAATAAGAAGGAGAAGCAGCAGTCTAATACGGCACAAAGAGGGAAAAAGTCGTGGAAAAAGTGAATTTTAATCGAGTTCTGGCAAATGAATCGTGTGTTCTAGTGACAACACCCCTTCTTCCAGTGTTCCTCTCTCAGCTCATATGCTTTCCATCAGGCAGAGCAAACTGCATGACGTCAGTGTGTGTGTGTGTGTGTGCGTGCGTGTGTGTGTGCGTGCGTGTGTGTGTGCGTGTGTGTGTGTGTGTGTGTGTGTGTGTGCGCGCGCATGGGGAATGGCAAGGAAACCAGCCCTGCTTTCCAGATGTGAGAGCAGAAAAGGGAAATGAGGAGAACAGGCTGGACAAAAGAGAGCGCAACAACACAAACAGACTATGGTCAACGTAAAGAGTGTTGTGGTGCCAGGCTCAGTCGGGCCTGTGGTCAGCAGGAGATTCATCGGGTTGGGGGGGGCGTATCCCTTTCCACCTTATTTAGCCTGCTTATATCGTAGCCTCAAACCACAGTTTCTTCCTGTGCTCGCTCTGCAGAGGAATCCATTTTGTTAACACTGCTGTGTAAACTTGGCCTTCAATGTTCTTGCATCCAGAACAAACTCTGCTCCTAGAAGACACAGCAGCTCCTTTCTGTGGTCTCCAGGCCCAGTCTGTCAGTGGGCTGTCCTCCAGTTAGCTGCATTCGATCCATCCTCTGCATGGCCTGGGCTCTCAGGACCACTGATAACATGACTTGTTAAAGGACCTTTGGCGGTCTTTACTTCTCGATATAGTGTTTGTAGGATGGAGGACCTTGGTTTCTCGAGGCCAGACACAACCATCCTGCACCTTTCCCCCAGTTTTAGTGATTCAGAAATTGATGCTATTCTAAAAGGATCTGTGCTGTTTGTCTGTGAGGTCGTAAAATGTCACCATTAAGTCTGTGTGCAGTCTTTATCAGGCTACATCATTAGGGCTCCTAACAGGGTGTGACCTGGGCAGTGTGGCTCCCTAACAGTCTGTGAATCTTTGTGATAAAGGAAAGCTGTACGTTTGCATGCTGGAAAAAGTCCACAGCTTTATGAACACCAGGTTCTTCCTAGTGACCTTTGCTCTGTGGAAATCACACAGCAGCCTGTGTGACTGGCCGTCTTCATATGGCTGGACTGCAGTGATTGGAGCCTTGTTGTCTTACATGTAGGGTTTATATGGCTCCAAGGTCGACTGGTCACTGTTTTACAGGGGTGGGGGCTAGTTCACACACAGTCTTGGCCCCCCCGTCGTGCCATCTGGCAGGTAAGTTTAGCTAAGGGAAAATGTGGTTTCAGCTTTTTCCTTTTTGATCCAGAGACTGCAGATCAGTTCCTAAAGTCATCTTTGGCCATTTTAAAAATCCCTTTTTGCTCACTTTAGCGACTCTCTGCTTTCTGGGTCTGGGTCTGGATGGCCGTGCTCAAACCTCAGCGTCTTCTCAGATGTGGTAACCTGCTAAATGACCTGCGATGGTCAGTGTTCAGTGCACATCCAGTTTCCTGTTTTACTCTGTAAAGAAAGTGAAGAGACTTAAAATACAGACATGCAGAAACGGGCTTTTCGACACTCCCGTACTGTCCGGCTCCACTTTTCTGACATTTTCCCACCAGCTAACAGCACTATCAGCGGTATCGGGCCTCTGATACGTGGCTAAGAAATGGACAATGTGAGCATTTTCAGCACCATGAAGAAGAAGAAACAGTCGGTGTGAGTGCAAAGGTCATTTTCCAATCCCCCGTTGTGTATCAAACAAACCCACACATTATGTAGAGTTTACTATTCCTGCATGTGGGGCTTAAAGCGCTTCATGCAGAACAAACGTGACAAATGTGAACTGATACTGTAAAGTGTAGCTGACTGTACTTAGTGTCCTGCTACAGAAGGAGGCCCGTGTGAAGGAAGCTTGAGTGCTTTTGTCCCCATTACAGAGACCACATGCTAGCTTTCTCTGACAACACAGGAGAGCCTTTAGGGAGAGGAAAGCCCCCCCCACCCCGTCTATTGTCTTAGTGACTCATCTGCCTTTTCAGATGAAAATGTGCCACTTTGCAGCTGGGGCTTCAAATGGGCTAAGTAGAGAGATATTAGCCAGGGGGGGGCAGATCTTCTTAAGTGATTAATCACCATGTGAAAGTGAAACCCACTGAGGGATTTCTCCACCTCAACTTAAACTCCACCTCATTTTGCTGCTGTTTTCACCCCTCTGCACGGAGTTTTGTACAAACCCATAGAAGGCAGGTCTGGGTTCAGGTCTGGGACACTTCTGTTTTCCACAGAACATTTATGAAGAGCAACGTGAGGCATGAAGAGATGCTGACATACACCTGATATCGCCTTAGTCGTGATTAGCATCAAGTGGCAGCATTATGCAAACTGTGGGGTTGCAGGAGGAGATAATTAACAGGCCCTTGGTGCGAAAAACAAACACATTTAGAGTAGTTTCACCCTTATTATCTCATTAGGGGTGCAGTGGAGGAGAAGGTGCTTGTATGCATGGAGAGCGACGTCTATGAAACACAAACTTCAGGGAAAAAGAGATAAGTGGGGCAGATTGTGCCGGGCAGCTGCAGCCTTGCTGTAGGAGTCATGGCTGTGTGTTGTGTGTTAGTAGCTAATCCGTATGGGTGCATGTGCTCTGTATGCTCAATTAATCATTGAAGCACCCGCATGCAGGTATGTGGGGGTATGTGTAAGAACTTGGGTTGTGGTTAAAGGGGTGCCTCACCTGCTCACAGCTGCAGACAGGCAGTGTGCCATGGCATCAGCCACCTGCCCACTGCAGACAGTAGCAGCATGCTAACCCCAGCGCGCCTTAGCTCTGAGAGCTCTGAGAGCTGTGTCCTCTCGCCTCTTCGTGCTGTTTATGTTTGGTCTAACACTTGTTGGGAAGCTTTCGTTGCACTTACAGTAACATAAAGTGTTGTCATCAACTCCATTAATATCATCTCACTTCATCTGTTTGTGTCAGCGCCACACCTACGTGTGTGTGTAGCACTCATATTGGCTCTCATTTACTAACAGTGTACATAGAAGTCTGCAGAAATCATGCACACCTGATCTACCTGTGTAGTCTTTGTCTTTTTTCTTATTATCTTTGATGTGCCAAAAAGAGAGAGGGGAGGAAAAACGCCCTCTCTTCTGGTTTCCTCCTCAGACACGATTATTTTATCGTCTTCTTTTTGGCTGTCACACCGTACTCTCTCCAGGTCACCACCATGTAATCGTGTCTCCTTATTGAGAGAAATGGACGTGTGTCTGTATGCAGATTACACACAGTGAGTGCAAACCTAATGGTTTACAATGAGTCTGATTTACTAACATATGCATAGCGGTAATGGCCGCTGAGAGCGAAGGTGACAGCAGCACGCTGAGCTGAAACCAGTGCAGACACATTGAATATGTCCCCGCGACAGCAGAGGACGATGGATGCATGTTTGTCCCATGTTATTTGACTTATTCCAAATTAGGAAATGTATATTCTGTATGCATTCATGATATATTACATATATAAAGAAAATGATTACTTGTGGTGGTTCGGTTCAGCAGTGGAGGTGGTTTATTTTCATGTGCTTAGCGCACACTAGGGTACCACACCTGAATTTGTGCACTTCCTGTGGGTAATACAAATGATGAGTGAAATGAATCATGAGGCTGGTAACTTCTACATACTGCTAATGAGGATCATTTCAGTTGAAGTGAAATTAAGCCATTGCTCATTTTGCTGGATCCCCCTAAATGACCACTTTGTGAATCAATGCTTTATTTTGCAATTTGTTTGCACTCACTATCCTTTTTTGTCTTCTCTTTCATGGCTTCATGGTGTGTGTTCCTGCTGCCGCTGATCAAACACAGGTGAGTGTCACTGTCTGTTGTCCTGTTCCCGTCCATGTCCAGAGGCACAGTGCTTTATTGCATTTGGCAGTACTTCCAAAATGAGAAACATCGAGTCATGCATCTTTGACTTCTAGGCTGCACGACTGTAATTCGTTATTATCAGTTTGTTCTAAAACCTCAGTGAAAAACCTTCAGTGGATCCAGAAGGCTGCTTCAGTGAGAGTCCTGACAGGGACTAGAAAGAGCTGCTCTATTGGCTTCTTTTCATTGGCTCCCTGTTAAATCCAGAATTTAAAATCCTGCTCCTCACATACAAGGTCAAGGCAAAATCTTTTCTAAAAGACTGTTAAAGATGCTCTCAGACGGCAGGTTTACTTGTGGTTCCTACAGTATTTAAAAGTAGAATGGGAGGGAGAACCTTCAGTGCTCAGTCCCTCCCACTTTGGCTTTGGGAAACAGACGCTCTGTACTTTCCTTTTTAAAGAGGTTTATAGTTGAGGCTTAATCAGGTGACCCTGAATCCTCCCTTGGTGCACTAGGCGCTTCACATGATGCTACTTAACCGTGTTTCCTCCCTCCCTGATGGCACAGTTCTTCCTGTTCAAAGGGAGTTGTGGTTTTTCTTCCCACTGTCGCCAAGTGCTTGCTCACAGGGGGTTTTCTCTGTATTTCTTTATGATTTTGGGGTCTTTATCTTACAGCATAAAGCACCTTGAGTACTTGACTCCAGGGAAAACTGCAGCCTTTCATGTGATGGTTGCCAGTAGAGCTGCAGTATAACAAACACTCAGTCCTGTTGTTAGCTGTGTTACATGGACTGCATAATTGTAGTTAGACGACCCACATCCACCTTTCAGATGCTGTAAACTGAGATTTGTGTGGTAGTTTTGGGAGGGAGGAGCTGCAGAATGGGGTGGGGAAGGGTGCGGTATAGAAACCCCCAGCACAGACCGACTTGGGTTTAACCAAAATGGCCGCCCGCCACAGGCTTCTGTGAGATGGAGCTGGGTGTAACCACATGTTTCTGCTATCTACCACGTTGCACTGCTGCACGCTGCAAACTGCAAACTGTGCAGACGGCAGGCAGTGCCTTTGTTCTTACAACCTTTGTTTCTTAGTTACACCTGCTAACTTTCACTTTGCATCACTGTGCAGGGCTCCTCACCGCCACGGAGCTACGTAGGCGCCCTGCTCTACCAACCAACAGCCGCGACCAACTGAAATATTGTATTTTATTGTGTTTAGCTAATGCATCTCTATTTTTATACAAACAGTCTTATCCGTCCTGAGCAGCACAGTTCTCTTGACCAACATTTTGACAAGGACATCTTAACGTCTACACAATGTTTTGGTTTTTTAAACTCATCCACTTCTTTAGCAGATGGTTTCATTTGGTAGCATATTCACTGAAGAAATGCATCCGTCAAAAACAAACCATACGTACTTAGAAAAATCCAAACATTAGTCAATTTCCATTTGTGGGTGGAAGTCACCGGGGTTTCCTGCTCGGCAACATCATTTCTCTTTTTTAAAAAACGTGTTTTTCCTGTACCGGCAAAAAAGGTAGACATCTATCTGTGAGCACAGGCGTCCACCTCAGGGACATGCATCAGTTTAGCTCTGGTACATCGGAGACCTTGGGTGGAAAGCTGGTTTTAAGATGCGCTATGTGCTGTGCTCCACAACCTAGCCATCTGCCAGCAGTGCGCTCTGTTGTCAGATGGAGGCAAAGTCTGTGTGCTCGTCTTGTTGTTGGTCCAGGATCCACCTGCAGAGGTGAGCGTAGATCTAACACATAGAGAGCTGAACTGATGTGAAAAGTGTCACTACAGCCACCGTTTCTGTTTTCTGTTATGAGCGGTTCTCCCGGTGAACTCCTCCATCGGCGCTATTCTGACCCACCCATGTCCACACATACGTCGTCCGCTTTTAGCGATGCATAGTAAGACTCTCAGCAGCTCGTGTGGGTGAGAATCCCTCTCCTCCTCATGTCCGACCGAAAAGTGTACACAGGTGGGTCCGGTGTGTCGGTGGCATAGGGTGGCCTACACCATACTCCATAAAATGGAAATGAGTTCTGCTAATGCTGGGCCTTGAGGGTCTCCAGTTGGTTTGTGTGTGTGTGGGGCGGGGGGGGGGGTTGTTTGTTTTTTGTTGAGGACATGGGGGCTTTCCTAGGGCAGGAGTGAGAGTGTATGCTGCTCGTTGTATAGAGTGCTTGGAGTCCTCTGGGAGAAAAGTGCTCTATATGAATCAGAATCAGGTCATTTACTGAGAGCGAGGCCAATGAACAATAATCCACATCTGATGTTCTCAGCATCTGTGTGACTAACAAGTGTTGAACAGCAGTCATAAGATTGTGAGAAGTTACTGGTACAGCTAACAGTTTACAAGTGCTTAACAGTCCATGCCATCTTAAATGTCGGGCCACGGTCTTTGCCCCCCCCACCCCCTGCATGTATTCTCTAATGTTTCTATTGACAGTCAATCCTTTTGTCTCAAGTGCATGCCTCCACACCTCCAGGCACTCTTCCACCTGCTCCCTATTCTCACTAGAGATCACAGTGTTGTCTGCAAACATCATAATCAAAATGTCCATCACTATTGCAAACAGGAAGGTGCTTAGAGTAAGTCCCTGAATTAACCCCACCCACTCACCACACACCTTATTGCTCTCTCGCTGTTCTCATATGTTCTGCACGTCCACAAAGACACAGTGCAGCTCCTTCAACTTCTCATTTCAGTCCACACACGCTCAGCAGACGTGACATCTTTAGTGCTTGTTCTTGGTCATATTGGTGCTCACCGATCGTCCTATAGACACATTCTCTTTTCCATATCTTAGGTATGGATCATCAGTTTTATTCCTGAGCACGTACTACAGCTCTGTACACCATCCTTCATTTTTACTCATGCAGCCCAAAGTAGATGCTGATAAGCACAGTCTGACTGTGTATCAGTGGTCAACAGCAGCACCTGTATGATCCGGGCCTGAGTTAGACTAGACAGACCCTACACAGAAAGCATCCTGACCTGTTGGGGATTGGCGGCAGAGGGGGCGGGCTCAGAGAGTGAGACACACACACACACCACTCACGCCCTTGCAGGTTTCTCTGTCACTCTGCTTCCATTAATTTTTAATGGCTTCCTCCGCCTGGCACACAGCTCCACTTTTCACTCAGTGAGCAGAAAGGAGGAGGAAGGTCTCCCAGCTGAGGAAGGGGGAAGGAAAGATAAAGGAGAGAGGAAATGGCAGCCAGAGCTGCTTCCATGAGTCAGATTTGGCTCAGCTCACCACTACAACCTCGTTTATGAACCTCGTTTCACTCCCTCCTCTTTTTCATACCCCAGCCTTTCTCTCAGCTGCTGTATTCTAGCATATTCACCTTTTTCGCTGTCGGTGAATAAATGAAGAGGAGAGGGAACCCAAAGCCTTTGATGAAAAGCAGCAGAGTTTCCACCATCTCTCTCTCCATCCATCCTTTCAGTCTGCCCTCTAAATTAAACATCAAAGGGACGAGGTGCACCCAGGAACGCCACAGCTCCTTTTCTCTTGTTTGAAAGTTGTGGAATACATTTCACACCCAATCTACTCCCCCTCTGCTGCTGCCTACTCCTGATGGCGTGCCATCTCCAGTTTTCAAGTGTGTGTGTGTTTGATGTGGCCAAAGATATTCTGTAAAAACAAGTTAAAGGTTCACTCATTCTCTCACATTAGGGCATATTCTCATTTACGTCAATGCCTGCAAAAGGCTGCAAACACACAGCAATCCTCGTGTGGAATACTGTTAGGGGTGAAATGGTGAAGTACTCATTGGCACCTGATGCTGGACCTGTGATTAAACTCCATATTTGGCCACAAATATCTGTTAAGCAGACATCTGTTTTCTGCTTTGTTGGCTACACTAATTAAACTGGTGTGAGATCGAGGAGGTGTGCAGCTCTGAGAAGGAGTGCGAGAGAGCTTTCACAATACATTAGTGCAATTTCACAAGCGCAGAGGTGGGAGACAGCAAAAGGGATGCTCGTAGTGCTGATGGGATGAAGGCAAGGAAGACTAGCAGATGGAAGAGTGGCGGTCTAGGCCCATCCCACTGCTCCGACTGGTTTTATTCAGGTCGTCATCAGAGACTCCATGCATCCCCCCATGCATCCCCCCCATGCATCCGTCCACGCATCCCCCCATGCATCCCCCCCATGCATCCGTCCACGCATCCATGCATGCATCCCCCATCCATGCATCCATCCATGCATCCCCCATGCATCCGTCCATGCATCCATCCACGCATCCCCCATGCA
>VOQK01024509.1:11973-22134 GCA_015052645.1 Benitochromis conjunctus | reverse complement strand
ATGAAACATGCCACAGTCATCCTTCATTTTGAGGCAGCTGTATCCCGGGCTTTGTGGCTGAGTAGATGGAGTGGCTGCTAACCCAAAAAGAATGCCATTGGTATGGGTTTCAGCACTGAGATTTAGTTTTGCATGCTGATCTAAATATTACTTTGGAGGTTTTTCCTGCAGTGCCAAGAACAAAATGATGGGGGAGAACACTGAGTCATTAAAATATTGGCATGCAATGCATACTAAATATCTGCACAATATTAGCTTCCAGCTGCATCAGTACAAAAGTGCTCGGAATAAGCCCTCAAAACGCCACGCGCACTGATAACCTATACATGTAGCTTGCTGTTCATACTGTCGCCATATTCATCATGATTGTGGGCAAACCATATAATACTTTTTTCCAGCTTGCTTTCTATTCATTGATATGTGATACCTTCTGTTTCTGTCTGCTTGACGTAGATTACATAGACTTTAGAATATATGTGCACTACACAGCAGGAAGCTGACTATATATAAAAATAATTTAAAGTGCTTTCCCACTCACAGTCTGTGTCCTTTAGGTCCTATGAGACAGGAGAAAAAAGAGCAGGGCTGTCAGCCGTTGTTACAATTGCATGATGATTACAACAACAACAAAAAAGAAAGAAATGAATCCGTGTTCATGCAGAATTATGCACTTAGCATTCACAAGAAACGGATATAAAGATTTCATGTTCACTGTAAATTAGAAGTACAGATACAACATGATACCTCTCCTCTGTGGTGTTTGTGCCATAGCTCATCGACCAGGAGATCAACCCTTACGTCGATCAATGGGAAGCAGAAGGGAACTTTCCAGCCCACAAAATCTTCAAGATCTTAGGAAATGCAGGATTTCTAGGAGTCAACAAACCAGTTGGTAAGACACCTAATATTATCTTTTGGGTAATGCAGTAACTCCGCAGTAAGCCCTTCTAATATCAGTTTCCAGTCCTCACTCATATTTTTTGTGAGGTTTGGCATGGAATGGCACATGAGTGAAATGAAACTTAGCGCGTGGCCATCTGCATTGTTGTTAGATCTGTTAGAGACTAGCAGTGTATGCTGGGATAGGTTCCAACACCTGTGATTTTGATAAACGATGAGTTTAATTAATCTGGTGGGGTTCATGCATTATTAGGAAGAGAGGAACAGGGAAAGACTTTGTTTCATCAAAAGACTCAGAGGCCTTTATTTTGGAGGACGCTTGTTTACTACAGCGAGATCTAAGACCTGCTGAGAAATTATAATAGACGTCGCATGAAGGTGCCAAATTTACTGCAGTGTTTTGCTTGTTGGAAACAAAATGCTTCTTTGTTGTGTCTTACACAGAAGGGTATTTTTAGGAAAATAATAATACTAATAAAAAAAAATGCAAGAATTACTTTCTCTAGTGCCCAAAAAAACCTCATGGTTTTTACTTGCTTCCTATTTTCTTTTAAATTGGCCTTAAAAGTATGAAGGCCATCGGTGCTCGGCTTAAGTTTGCAATATGTGTATCTGTTACATGAGTATGACTTTGGCGGTATTAGAGGGCATGTCGTGACACAGACTTTTGTCCATTTATATATCTTGCTCTTTCCCGTTGGTAATCCATGCAGACGTGAAGACTGATTAATCATCCAGGCCTCAGTCTACATGATAAATGCTGCTTGGCCAAGCTGTTTATCTTGCCATTGCAAAAACCCCATGATAAATTTATAACATAGCCGAGACTTGAAATCCCTTGGCAAAACATAAATATTGCTTTTAAAGATACTTTTTTTTTGTATACCTAAAAAGACTGTCGTGAAAATCAGTCTCTCACAATCATAATTTAGGTGGCTGATAGAATTTCCCTTAATTTAGAGATGCATGGATTGAAATATATCCCACAGCGCACTCTAAACCGAGGAATCCTTCGCTGCTGCGTGCCCATTTTGACCATTTCTGCTTCAGCAGACATGTAGCACATCTCTTTCACAGCCGAATTCATCTTCCGTTTGCTTTTCTCTGGGTCTGACAGCCATTCATTATGAGTCGGGCTTACAAATGTTCCCACTGTGATGATGGGTGCTAGTGTCACAGCAGCATCCCACTACAGCTGTCTGAAACTGACTATCCCTTTTCCAGATGTATATCCAGCTGGGTCGTCGCTGAGATGGTGGGAGGCAGTGAGAAATTTACAGTACAGGACCACAAAATATGTGCGGTTATATGTGTAATCCATTATGAATGTGAAAAGTGACTTATGGCAAGTGTTTGATTATCAAAGGCAGATGGCTTGTGTCTTGTTTCAAGTGTATTGTGTTACTCCCACAGTATAAGGTCAGTTTCTCTAAATTAATTAGCAACTCCTCGTCTTCGGCGCATTAGAGCTGTCGTGAGCAACATTGTTGGACGGCGAGTCGCCCATAGAAGTTTGCATCACAAGTCTGTAGGTCAGAGAGAAGGGAGGGCGAGGGAATTAAAATGTGCTGAGCACACAAGCATTAAGCATTAGTTGACAAGATTAGAGAGGAGGATCCTGACAGCGGGAAGGCTGTGTGGAGACACACTGTATGATCAGGTTGTAGATTAACTGCAATCATGTATGGTGCATGAAACATGCTTAAGAGATGCCATTTGAAAACACAGGGTCAGCAGCACTCTGTAAATGACCATTGCTAAAGGGCATCAAACTGACATGGTCAGATATTGGAGTTGATAATGTATTCTTGCTGTGCAGCATATAGCCGGAGTAGGACTAACATATTGCTTTCTCCTGCAATAAAGAGAAAGGATACTCCTGCCCAGTTTGTCTTACCACAGTGACTGCTTCATGACTCCTCGTGGTGCTGCAGAGAGTTAATTAAATTCAGAAACGATTAAAACGGAACAAGCATGCTTAACTACGCACACTGTCACCACAACGCAATGATTTTCTGCTTTCGGGTCATGTAAGGGGTATTAGCTCCTCATTTGCACAGACATCGTGACGTATCATATAATTGTTTTGAGTCTATCGAGTACGCACCTCTTTAAAATCCCCCAGGAAACATGGCTGACATCTGTTTTCTGCACAAACGTTGCATTTTACACCTTTACTGATTCGTCTTGCTGAATTTCTTTTAATAACAGCAGAAAAAAAGATCAACGATTCCACTCTGTAAAAATGCATGCTGTCAGAAACACTACAATAAGCTGTTTATGTGTACCGCACTGCCGACTAATGAAGCAGGCTCTCACACAGTTCTGCATTGTGTTAATTGATTCCGACGCGTGGATTACAGGAATGGGAAAAAGGGATTTAGGAGTCTGTTTAATTTAGTTGTTATTCATCAAGTGAAAGAGAGACGTGTTTGCCCTTGATGAGAAAAGCGCTTAAGCTAAATACAGTGCAATCAAACTCTTCAGAAGTACATAGAAAAGACTCAGTCATCGCAAAAACATATATTTGTAGTAAAAAATTGAAAACATGTTGCGATTGGGCAGCTTGCTCCTCAATGCACAGCAGCAAAACTCTGCACAGCAAACATCTGAAAGGTATCTTATGCTTAGTAAATATAAAGCAATCACTAAAAGATTTGCATGAACTGTATCTTGGTGAAATGTTGTGACACTATTTTCTCTAGTTTTCTGTGGTTGGTGTTGACATTAAAAAAATGGGCTGTTCAGGCAAATGTCAAGTCACTCTAACAGGCGGCCCAAAATAGGAATTAATTAATATTATTTAGACGCATGTGTAAACATTTAAATGCAGTAGTGACAGTGCTAGCTTAATATTTGAGAAGCATTGCACACTGTTGACTAAATAGGCAGGGCTCGAATCTCATAGTCTCAGTTTTTTTAAAAATAGGAATCAATAAAGTCCATAAAGAAAATCCCCCCGTGTGCAGTCAGAAGACTTACTTTCCGCTCTTTCTCCCTGCACAAGGAAAGGCATTTTAACCTTTCAAAACACGAGAACAGGAAGTTTTCCCAAGGCAGCCACGTTGAGGGAGAAGAAGGGGGATGACCCTTGGCTCCCTGACTATTTTCCTTTTCCCTGACAGAGAGGTATCTGCTGACCGTACAGTGGAAATGGCCTCGTGTCCTGCCTGACAGATAGAACCTGGCAGCCCGCTCATTTTCCCCTTTCACTGAGTGTTTTTTGTGCAGGATTTAAAATGAATAACCTTTCGGTGAGACTCGTATGTCCAGGCTGTTACTTTTCTTTCACTTTTTCTCTTCGCCTGTACGTTGATGAATACTTTACAGAAGCTTTTTCTATCCAGAAACATTAGCGCAGTGGTTTTAATATGCCATCACACTGTAATGAGGACGATAATGATGCACGCGTTCGTGAGTCGAAAAAGCAGCACAATGGCACCTATGCCCATTGTAATAGTTATTACAGGACGGTATTGCAGAAGGGCTTATCATAGTGATTCATCTTTCCCATCCAGGGAGAAGTGATCTGTTTTATTATCGGGTTCCTCATATTGATATGAAGTTCAGAGAAATAAAAGACTTGCAGAACGTACAGTATGTTACGCCCATCATCACTGCAGTGTCTCTGTGCTGCACCTTCAATTCCCAGATTCTTCATCCTTGTGTTTCTCCTTCACGTGGAGCTCCACCCTATGGGAGCCTATAGCGAGGAACATCTGCTTCTCTGAGCAGACATATGTGTATGGGTTTGACATTTGTGACAGGATTTTGCTTTGTTTTTCTTCTGCTTGCTTGTTCAACCAGGCAGCCTGCTGCTTTGTTTAAAGTGGGATAAACCTTGGTGCTTCCCTTCGTTCACATTAACCGCTGCAGGGTTTCCAGGGCTCAGGGACTTATCTCTGCACAGCTGCACCTGTTTCCTCTTATTTTTGGCTCCCCCCCACTCCCTTGTTTGCTTGCCCCTATATATTTTCCCTTTTCTGTGTCCCAGTTTATTTGACTCTTTCTGTTATTCGCTGTCCGTCTTCGCCGTTCTGACAGACTGTGCTTTCCATTATTCCTCAACTAGTCTGGCAGGTGATATTAAACCGCTTTGCTTGAGTTGCCAGCCTCTGTGTGGTAAATTCACTCATAATTATTCATTGTCAGTCAATGCTAGTATCCATCATTCAGCGGCTGCTGTGCTGTACTTAGTAATGAGAAAACAGCACAGAACATTCACAAATACTTAGTCTTGTTACATTTGACTGCCTGGTCTTTATCATCAGGACATTTGTCCTAAACCAATAACTGTCAGGTTAAATCTGCTTGACCAGCATGATAATTGAGGGATTTTTTTATTTATTCAAATATATTTTTTGTACTGCAGAATGACTGTTTATCTTCATAGTGTTTTTCTTTTGCCAAACCAAGCTCAGAGAAATTCATTATAAATGCGGGTACATCAGCTTCCTGCTTCCACGAGTAGCAGATAGAAATTTGTCCTTTCGCATGAAATATGTTACTATAACACCAGGTACTTCACTTTCATTGATGATAAAAGGCAAAAGAAAGATAAGGGATGGGGTCTTGGTGAAGGATAACTGACATAAAAGTGTGTTTTAAACATGGTTTATTATACAGTATTCAGCTCAATTAAGGACCTTTGCTCTTTGCAAATATGCCCAATGCCATAATGGAAGAAAATAGACATCAGTTTTGGGGGTTTTTTTTACTTCTTTTTTGCAAATGGGCCATTGAAGAGATCAAAATCCGATTTGAGATGGTAGTAGAACACATGAAATGACAGTGACTCTTATCGACAGTGTGCTGCTGATCTCCCAGCAGTGCTTTTTACGCATAATTACAGATAACACAGTTAATCATAACACCCTATAATTAATTTGAGTGCATGCTCCAGTGCCAACAGATCACAATGTTATGTATGTATACCGGCGTATATTGCGCGTGCATGTGTGAGTGTGGTGATTTAAGAGAGAGAGTAGAGATTTAAGTGACACAGGAAAGGTGGCTGCAGGGATTGGTAAACCAGTCTTTCTGCCTCTTTGTGCTTTGCAGTAATGATCTGTTTTTTAAGTTTAAGTTACTAAAATAGTCATATTCATGAATACACATGATGCACTGAAGCGTTACATGTGTTTTGTCTTGGGCAGAGTATGGGGGCTTGGGCCTTGACTTCAGCTTCAGCGTAGCAATGGCAGAGGAGCTGGGCAACATCCGCTGTGGAGGAATCCCCATGGCCATCGGGGTACAAACTGACATGACGACTCCGGCGCTGGCCAGGTACAAGCTTCAACCCTAGTGTCACGTTCTCTGAATCCAATCTTACAACTATTGGCTTGGAGTCATGTCACTGGACACTTTGGGTTGGTGCTTTGCTTGCTTTTGTAACTACTCCCCTCCGGTGGGGAGGATGGTCACATGGGAGCAGAGAAAATAAAAAGTTCTTTAAAACTGTGGATAATATCGTAGTAACTAGTCTTTTTATCGATATTCTTTAGATCAAAGATAGAAAACTAAACACTTGGATTTATGAAAAAGTACATGAATTAGACCCAACTGTGAACAGCATGATATTCTTTGATTTCTTTTAATCAAACATGCCTTTTTTATGTAACATGTAAAACAGTGTTCTTAAATTTTTACCATTAATATACTAGTAAATACCACTAGTGAGCAGCCACTGATCAGAGTTACACTCCCTAAGCTGTATGTGAATTAATATGCTTGGTAATACTTTGTTTCGCCCCTTTTTGTGTGAAGCAAACTGTTACCAAGCATACAGGACCCTGGCTTTTTACGTAATATTCCTTTTGCTTTAGCTCCTGGTGACACAAGACAAAAAATCAGTGAAATAGACAGTCAAAGTCTCAGGAGCTTAATTAGAGGATCTACTCTCGCCTGCGATGAGGTTTAAGTGGTATAAAAGAGCTGCAGATGAGTGGGAGTGATACCGTGCAAGCTCTCTCCTCACTCCCACTGGAGCTGTAATTGCCTCAAACATGGCAGTGTTTTTTTTAAAAGCACACGATCTGCCAGAGTTACACAAGTTCGCTGAAACTTTCATTTGACGGCGTCCTAAAAATATTTGCCGTAAATAAAATAACGAATGGAAAAACAAAGAGACGGCGTCACACACTCATAGTGCGTCTGTGTTTGCGTAGGTTTGGTTCAGATGAGCTTAAGGAGGAGTTCCTGCTTCCCTCCATCAGTGGGGACAAAGTGGCCTGTCTTGGAGTGAGCGAGGTTGGAGCTGGCTCTGATGTCTCAAGTGCGTTTAATATTATTTCTTCTTCTTCTCCATTATTTTTAAGTTTCTATTTTTGGGTCTTTTTTTTAATGTGAGGTTTCCTTTGAAACCCAAGTTTTCTGAACACTCAACTGCTTTTCAGGTATCAAGACCAAGGCAGTGAGAAAAGGTGATGAATATGTGATCAATGGGGGAAAGATGTGGACCACCAGTGGTGCCCAGGCTGACTGGATGTGTCTCCTCGCCAACACCAGTGACGGGCCCCCACATAAGAACAAATCACTCATATGTCTACCCATGAACTTGCCGGGTAGGGTTAGTCGATTTGTTTTCAATGGCAAAAGACATTTTCTGCAGAAAATCCACTATCTGTGATTCATTTATAAGTTCAAGATTGTGCCTGTTTTTGGAAAGCACACAGATTGTCTAATTTTGCTCCCTAAAACGGCTCATAATATTGTAAATGTTGCACGTGTGCATGGTGACGTTCTTTCTGTTTCCTGTCTGTAGGAGTGCACATCGCCCGAAAGATTGATAAACTGGGTATGTGGTCATCTGACACTGCTGAGGTGTTTTTTGATGACGTCCACGTGCCCTGTAAGAATGTTATCGGCCAAGAAGGCATGGGCTTTACCTATCAGATGCTTCAGTTCCAGGAAGAGAGGCTTTGGGCAGTGGCCAATAGTAAGTAGACCTTACTAAGTGAATCTTATCTTACTTATTACTCCAAGGATATGATGTCATCTAAAGTTTACTTTCACCCATCTTTCCCCCACATCAGCCTCCTACAGATGTTACTGGAAGTTTGCGCAGTTTATGGAACTATTTCTGTTTCACATTTAGTTTTCAGATAAATGGGGAGTTCAGGTCACATGGTTCAAGCGGTTTGTAAAGCAGCTGTTTGCTTTTGATTTGAATCAGTGTTGTCTTGGCCAGAATTCGTAAGAAACTATTTGTGCTGTTTTTACTGGATCTGACGCTCATGTGTCAGCCTGTCTGGATTGGTTGATCCAAACCAGAGCATCTCCAGCACAGGTAGATAACACATTTCAGTGGAGATGTTAAAAATAACCCTATGTCACCTCCAGTCTTGACCACAATGGACAACGTCATTCAGGAGACCATCCAGTACACACGGCAGAGGAAGATCTTCAAGCAGCCCGTCCTTCATCACCAGGCAGTTCACTTCAGGTTGGCCGAGCTGCAGACGGAGGTCGAGCTGCTCCGCTCCCTCCTCCACCGTGCTACAGGTAGGGTGACTTTATAGACAGCATAAAGCTACATGCTATTATTAGCTTTCCCCGGGCGCCAGATTGGTGGCTGCCCACTGCTTCACTGAGTGTGAATGGGTTAAATGCAGAGACTAATTTCCTACGGGATCAATAAAGTATACATTATTATTATTATTATTACTGTAGGCTGCATCTGGATGACTTTTAATTAGTCCTAAGTGTGGTTCAGAGCAGTAGGATATACAGAAGACACAGGAAATGTGACAGCTGTTATGGTATTGTTTGCATTACTAATAAGAAAACCTTGGACTAGTGTACCACAATGACATTTTATTATAATTTATTTTCAGAAAATGCACTCTGAATGCATAAAGTACTGTGCAAATGAGCTTTATTATGTTTGGCTTCAAGCAGCCAACTCCATGAGTGAGTGCAGCAGGAAAAACTATGAATATATGGCATTTTCTGTAGAAGTGCTTAAATGATATAATATATATCATTAAAGGTATCACAGTATTATTAAAGATTTTAATAAATGTAAGCACAGATATGATGTGACATTTTTTTAACTGATGCAAATTTTCCTTAATTTTGCATTCTGTTCATTAACATATTTCTAATTTTAATATGTTAAGTAGTATTTTCAGTTTTTTTGTGCGTGATATCACAGTCAGATCTTCCCATCTTTTTTTTATGAAAGAAATCTACTTTCATCTGCTCCGTTTAAGGGCTCACCACAGAGCGCGGAGCTGCACGTATTTGATTTTTACACCGGCTGTCCTTTCTGATGCAACCCTCAAGAGATTTGTGCCTCCTCCTTGGAACGAACCAGACAAATCCAATTCCAAAAAAGTTTCTAAACTCTTTTTGGAATTGTGTTCGTATAATAGCATGTTGAGAGGGCATGAAGCTTAGTGGAGAGCAGTGGTATTAATATTACTGTAGAAAAGGCACATGCCCAGCGCTGCCAGAATGCAGTCCAAGCGCTTCACACTGCCATCTTTATAATACGAATGCATGTCTGCATCTGTGGGGTCGGTGTCCAAGCTCTCGTGATTTGTCTCTCAGTTTAAAACCCCCTCAGAGGCCAGTAGCTTTGGGTGAATTCATCAGACTGGGAACAGTTCAAGTCTGAATTTGCTTGCCCAGAAAGCAGAGCTCTGTGCGACTGTTTGGTGGAGGTAGATAAGCACACACACAGACACACAAACTTTGTTTGGTTTTTTTAGATGCTGAAACAGGAGAAATCATGCAGCTCACACATGTTCCTCTAGAGGGTTCACACAATGGAGGCACTGATCAGTTGCACTGGGAAAAGGCCTGAATGGGGAAAAACATTGAATCACAGCCAGACGCATGTGATTCTGAAACTGAAGCACATTTGTTTTATTGTCTGTTTTCCTCTTTTCATTCTGTCCACCTGGACATTTTTCACACTCGTCCCGGCTTGTGGCTATCCTTTGTTTCCCCTCTGCAGCACTGTATATTAAAGGCAACGATGTCACCAAGCTGGCATCCATGGCCAAATTAAAGGGGGGCCGCCTTGCCAGAGAAGTGGGCGACAGCTGTCTCCAGTACTGGGGAGGGATGGGCTACACCAGTGATGTGTTAGTCAGCCGATTTTACAGGTAAGATGAAATGAGACAAGAACTAAGACACACTCACTCTAAGGTTACTAGTCTGGATTTCCTTATTGTCATATCTGAAAGTGATAAAAATGCAACGTAACCAAATAGCCACAAGTTATTACTTTCTGCAAATAGAAAAAAAAATATT
>VOQK01024504.1:9829-38807 GCA_015052645.1 Benitochromis conjunctus | reverse complement strand
GGTTGAGGTGAGGACTCTGTGCAGGCCATTCAAGTTCTTACACACCAAACTCACTCATCCATGTCTTTATGGACCTTGCTTTGTGCACTGGTGCGCAGTCACGTTGGAACAGGAAGGGTTCATCACTTCATGGCTCAGTTGCTGTCGTTTCCGATTGCTTCCACTATGTTATAATACCAGTAACAGTTAACTGTGGAATATTTAGTAGTGAGGAAATTTTAGTGCCGGGCTTATTGCACAGGTTGTGTCCTATCACGGTACCCCTCTGGAATTCACTGAGGTCCTAAGAGTGACCCATTCATTCACAAATGTTTGTAGAAGCAATCTGCATGCCTAGATGCTTGATATTGTACACCTGTGGTCACAGAAGTGACTGGAACACCTGAATTCAGTGATTTGGGTGAGTGAGGGAATACTTCTGGCAATATAGCGTAGATTGCACCACACTTTTTAGCTTCCATTTCTGTGCAACCTACAGGTGACTGCAGCAAGCTGATAGACATCACAAGGTTTTTGGTGTAGCACTGTATATCTACTTGAGACCCATTTCACCTAGTTACTGCCTGTGGGTTGTCTACGCATGTGTGAATGAAGCTTAAGAGAGCACTTTACACAACCATCATCACAACACATAAATGAGAAAAGAATCCTCTGAAATATCAAGTCACATCCAAAGTGATAATTCCTGTCTCCCTACACTTGTCTTACTTAGAAACTTTATGTTGTATATTTCTTTAATTTACCACACTTCTGTGTAAATATAAAAATGGTGTGACTAAACAGATGGTCTCCATTGTGAGGGAGAATGCAATCAAGAGAGTGAAGCTGGTTAACCTCATAAGGAGAATGTGTGTGTTTTTGTTTGGAGAGAGCGAGAGAGAGAGAGAGAGATAAAGAAGGGGAGTAACATTGTCATCGAGGATGAAAGAAGCAATCAGTCACAAATATACACAGGTGTTTGAAACAGAGAGAAAAAATACAGATGAAAAGACATGAAAACAACACGAGGGAAACAGTAAAGAAAAGTGTGAAAACACTGATTGACTGATTTTAGTTTTGATTTATCAGCTAACCACATCTGAATGATATTTGTGTATTTACTATAATTAAAAAATGTATTACTTATTTTGAAGCGTAGCTCCAGCCGATATATAGAGGTTAATGTTGATTAAAAGCACTTTTTTTCCTGTGGCCCTGGTGTCTGTACTTTACTTTCCAAGCTCGAGAGGCTTTCTCACTGAACAGCCAGCTGACCTGTTTCTGCTCTAAGAATTTAACTCTTAAAGCTTTGCAGTCTCACAATTAGTTCCAGAGTTTGATCTGGAGCTGATGAGTGTTGTTTTCCTCCCATCCCTTGGTAGCAGTATCTATGGTGACATTTTCACTTCATTGAATTCTCAACCCTTGGTTTGCGCTCACGTCGATTGGCCAATCTCCTCTTTTCTGTTCTCTATCGCTCAGTAGAAAGTAGCAGCCACAGAAATAACTCTATCGCCTGTGTGCCATTATGGGAGAGTATGCGCACATGCGTGTGTGTTTGAGAGGATAAAAATGGCGAGGCACAAGGAACACACAGGAAGAAATTGGTGTGAATGTTATTTTTAACAGCACTCGGGGTGTAAAGCAGAGTGGCTTAAGTAGAAGCATTTTACAGGTACTCTCACGCGGGGAACTGGCAGAGAAAATTACACACTGAAGCATTTGCATCCGCGAGTGTTAGATTTAATCGAAATAAACATGCTTTTTAAAAATGTTTTTATGCTCATGCGCACGGATGCACATGCCGGGAGGAGACAGGCTCTCTCCATCATTGGTATAAATGAGTGTCTGGATCAGGCTCACATTCATCACTGTCGTATCTCGCTCTGCTCAGGCCAAGGTTCGTTTATAAAGGCTGGTCTGAATCAGAGGATGGAGATGCGGTAGAAATCCTTTGATCCTACCCTTCTGTCTTCTTTTACTTGTTACATGTTAAACTTAAAACTGTGAATACAAAAAAATGTGTAAGTTTAGATGACTTTAAAAAATAAAATGAGATACTTATTATTATTCATTGAGATTAACTCTATTGTTTCTATTTTGTTTTTTTGTCTTTTTCAGGTCTAAACTGGGTCTTTTTCAGTCAAGAATTAGTTTACAGAAAGCAAGTGTAAAGGTAAGAACCTGAAACATAACATCAGCTTGTTTAGGCGGGGCTTTCAGATGTATTACGTTAAACAATTATTTAAAAACAAGTAGTAATACTACACACATTTTTTTCTGTCTGTTTTTTGAAGTTGAAAGCAAAAAGAAGTGACTGTAACTCAAAGGCGACACAGGCCAGGAATGACTACTTGCTAACGCTAGCTGCTGCCAATGCTCACCACGATCGCTACTACCATACAGATCTGCTGCACTGCATACAGGTAAATATAGAAAGATGAAAGAAAGGAAACGAATGAGGTAAGTGGTGTGAAAGGGAGCACACAAAGCCAACATTACATTTGTAAAAACATAAAAGCAGAAGACTCGAGATTTTAATGCTGTTGCAATATTTTGCTTTGCTAGAGCAAGTACTGACTTAAGAACCTCGGTTGGATAATATCCGGAGGGATTTTTTTTTTTTTTTGTTCGTACGGGAATGAGGAAGCATTTTCTGGTTTCACAATTCAAATTGGGGAGCTTTGAATTTAAGTTACGTTTTGGGAAAAATGTGTTCCTTTCATGAGTGCACAAAGTCAGACTCCCATTCACTGTCAGTGAAATAGCTGGTAGGGAAATATCACACGCGAAAAAGTGTTGATTTCACAGTTTTGACTCTTCAAAGAAAGTCGCAGCGTTGTGTGGATTTACGATTTGAAAGGGGCTTATGTGAAGAAAAGTGAGCCATGCTAATGTCAACTTTAACCAAATCATCGGTGGGCAGGAAATTATCATTTTCAGCCAGTGGAATATCAAAAAAAGGCGTTCTTTTATCTTTTGTCTTTTATTTTAAACTGCTAAGATGACTGAATACAACAGGTGCTTAAGCCCAGTCTTAATTAGACACAATATTATCTTCTTGAGCTGTTTCAATTGTGATACTGCTTTAACTATGATATGTATGAAAAAAATAAATATGCATGCACACACAAAAACATTACACTTACAGGCCTAGCTACTGTGTTATACAAACATGGGCATGCATGCTCATAGGTTTTTTTAAGTTTCTCTGGCTGCTTTTTCACTCATTTTCAGTTCATTACTTTTACTTGACAATTTTCACAGCTGAGTTTTATTTATTTATTTATTTTTTGTTAAGCTGCTTACCTACGAAACATTCAAGCATAAAACGGCACCTAACTCAAGGGGTGAAAAGAAACACATTTTGACATTTTTTAGGCAATTTGTTGCTATCAGTCTGCCACAAAACACATCATTAGTTTCAATTTCTTGTGTTGAATCTATTAAAAATGCCAAAGATAACACAGACAAAAAAATAGCATTTGTGCTCTAACAAGTGTTTTCCAGAAAGAAAAAGTGTCCGGCCTAAAAACTACTACAGCAGATGAACAGCATCTGAAAGTTATGTCTTTAAGAAATATGAAAAAATCCAGACACAGGACTTGAGAGATGCAGCTGAAGCTTCAAGTGGTCTACTCTCTACTGTTCACTGAAGCCTCAAAAGAAATGGTCTCAGTAGAAAGGGCGGCTGTCAACAAACTTTGTTAAGGATGGGGAAAAAAGCTTAGGTGTGCCAAATTTCACAACAACTGGACTGAGAATCAGTGGTCCAGAGTGTTGTCAGTATGTAAGGAGGGGGTCAGGAAAATGCACAACAGTGAGTGTCTACAGCCATCTGTAAAACTGTCCTGGTTTGAAGCTGCATTTCAGCCAGTGGTGTTGGGTGTCTTGTTAAAATTTGTGGAATTATGAACACAAAAAGCATCATCAGATATTGACCCACCATACAGTACTACCTGGAAAATGTCTGATTGACAATCGCTTAGGGTGTGACTGATTATGGTACTTCTATTATAGATTGATTTTACATCTGCATCTTTATTGCTGTTGTTCTTCTAATTTGACCATGAATTAAATGGCGCGTACTCAGGATTTTGATACTAATAATTAAAAATTAAATTCAAGTTTATTTGTTTGTTCTTCTGTTTCTTGCCTTTTGAGTCCTTGTTTTTTTTCCTCTCCCTTTTTCCCGGTCTTCTTCTTTCTCCGTCTTCTCTCCTCACTCTCGCATGCTCTGCCTTAGGCATGCATGAGCATCTATACTACGAGGCCATTCTGAATAATAGATCCTTAGCTTCTTGTGACAGAAGGACAGGACTGCAGGGAAATATGCACATACACAAATATGCGCATGAAAACACACACAGAGAATGAGGGACATTGCTGGAAGGAAGCAAGCTGTCTGTCCTCTCTCTCCTTCCTGTGCTGATTCATTCGTGGTGTTTACCTGAAAATAACAGCACTCGTGAATGTATGAGTTCTCTCTGAAGATCAAGAAAGGCGTGAAATCTTTTCCATGAACGCTGTATGCTTTTGGGGCCTTTTCATCTCCATGTTCACAGCAATCGTAGTTATCCCATGAAATGTTTGAGTTTAAATGAGTTATAGTGGTAAGAATCCATCGGCTTTCTTTCTTCCTAGGTCATCTGAGAAAAGAAGATGATTAAGTGTGAAATAGATGACTGAAGGATAATAGAATGGTTTCTCGAGGGATGATAGGTGAGGAGACTTGTAATTGATAGGCCTGTTTAGATCAAATCTTCCCTTCATAAATACAGACTGTACTGAGAGTTGTAGTGAGGCTGCGGTAATAACGTAAATCTTATAGGTGAGCGCTGCTGTCCTTGTCAATGCGACAGCTGTAGTGAAAGGGCAGAGGAAGAACCGACTGCTCAACGTCTCCCTCTGCTGTCAGCAGTATATGCTGTTATTAATGTCCGTCTTTAAAGTTGCCGGCTAGACATTGACACACACAAACACACACCCTCACACTTGCACCTCTGCTGCCCCGTCTGCTCCCCTGTGCTGCCCTTATTGTTCCAACTGATGCAGTCATTCAACCCAAACACACACACATTAACACACACCCACTGGCCATGGTATAGGGACGGACGGGGCTTTTTCTGGAAGCTGACTCACTTCATTTCAACACTACCGTAAATGGATGAAAAAAGGAGGGGAGGAAGAGAAGAAAGGGGGAGGAGGAAATGACCAGAATGATGAGGGAACATTTAGAGAGAAGTCAGCCAGCAACCCACCCTTAATGACATAATGTCCTTGTCAATATCCCATTGTTTTTGAGCCTGTGTTTTGTGTGAATGCTGTGGGTTGTGGGTTTTATGTTGGTTTTTTTTATGTGTTTGTCTGTATAAGAAGGAGACAGACGTAGGTGTTAGCTGGAGGCTGCAAACTTGGCCTGAATGATCCGCTGGTTAGAATAGTGTGTGCACGTTTCAGAGACTTTGGCACTTTGGCCCGAGGAGTCTGCGTGTGTGTGTGTGTCTCTGAGCATTTGATTGTGTGTGCGTGTGTGTGTGTCTGCCTTCTCTGTGTTTTGTTGAATTGGAATCTGAACCCCTTCACCTTCCTCTGCAGCTGTGAGAACACCATCCAAAGAACACACTCACACACACACACACACAGACACACACACACACTTGTCCCATAAACACATTTTTTTCAGTTAGTCGCTCTTTTTTGCTCTCATCCACTAATACCTTTTATACCTTTTCAAAATGCTCTCCCTTCCCCTCTTCTTCCTCTCCTCCTCCCCTCCGTTAGCCACGCTCTCTGTCTGTTTGGCAGCGTTGCCTACAGCTTGGCAGCAGTATCCCGGCTGCCCATAGAAAGGCTGTTCACTTGGACTACATACTTCATTAAAATGTCTTTATATCCGTGCATCAGAAATCGCTAATGTTAACAGCTGTCAAATGAAAACATCTGCGTGGTTTTGGGCCTTCCTGTGACTTTGCTCCCTCCTTCTCACCTCTCAATATTTTCCTCACCAACTTTCTCTTCACTTTTTTCACCTCTTCCTTTCTTAGTTTAGTGTTATTCATAAAATCCCCTTTAGCGGCCCATGTAAACATGGCATATACTTCATTTGAGCTCTACTTTACAGTACGTCATGGGAGGCAGTGATGTGAGCGAGGTGCGTTTGTTTGTAACAGAAGTGGACTTTGCTTTGTCGACCACTATTTCTGTTCAATTTGACTTTATTTATTTTTTTTGTATTTTGCATGTTTTTTGGTGTGTTGTTGTGACACTTACCATAAAATAAAGCTCGGATTACCTTCCACACAAAAAATATTTTCAGTTGATTTAGTCCTGCTACAGTCAGTGTGTCAATCAGTTATAGTGGAATCACTGAACTATGGACCTCAAATATGATTTTTTTAAATATAGACGTGTATTAGGATGTATGATTAGGATTATGTAAGAAAATCAAAGTACATTTAAAGCTATCTAAACGCATGATTTAATTTGAGCTTACAATAAACTAGCAACGCTTATTCACATTCTGTTCGTTTTGTCTATTTCTTGGTGTCTCCTCCTGATTCCCTTGTCCTCTCTGCTTTATTATTAAGGATTGTGGAATTATATTGAATTAATCCATGTTTCAGTATGACCCCCTGATTCCTCTCTTTCTCTGCCTGTCTTCTAGGCCTTGGACGGCAGAATCTATGAGCACGTCAAAGACTACCTGGTGGCACTGTGTCGCACTGAGCTTGAGGCCTCCCAGGCTACACACAACACCTACCAGTTTCTTTTGGACAAATCCACCAGAGTGAGTGAGACAATACAAAAATATGCTGTGACCCTGAAGCCAAGCTATCAGGGTTTATTTGTGAAATGATCAGAGCTACTTTTTCATTTTATCTGTAATTATGAAGCTCTATTTTTTTCTTAAAAGGTGAATTGAATCTGTGATAAGACATTTCTATGGAACCCAGTGAAAGTGTTTTGACATTCAGCATTTTTAATTTTTTTGTGTGTGCATATTTCTTTATTTTCTTTATTAAATTATTTTGTGTGTCTCTATAGTGTAGTGGTTTAGACATCCGCCTCACAAGCAGATCCTCAGTTTTGTTACAGAAGTAGACAAAAATCCCTTTGGGGTTTTGTCCGGAAGGGACTCTGGTGTAAAAATCTGTCAAATCAAACATGTGGAGCTCCCTTCTGTTGTGACCCCTTGTGAATAAGGGAGCAGCTGTGTGTACCTTTTGTGTGGGGTTTCTATTCTACTTAACTGTGCAAGAAAGACACAACACCGTGACTGTTTTTCATTAACGCAGCATGTGCTCGCAGGCAAATTAAAGTGGCCTGTATATTGTCAGTATACTGTCACTTACTCTTGGTCACCTGTTTCAGCACAACTGTGCTTATCTCACCTGTGCATAATAGCTTTTGGACCTCTCAGTTGTTATTTCAGAGCCCGCATGAACAGGTTAGAGCGGTAACTCATGCACTATTCATGCATGGCTTCAGTGGCACCAAATTTAGCCATTTGGCATGTTTTTAGCAAAGATAGACAGCGAAGCTTCATGTTTTCTGCATTCTCACAGCAGATACCCGGTTCAGTTCACAGAATGATAGGCGAAAGGCAGCATCATTCTGTTTGCCTCACTACATGCGTGCTAGCTGTTCACCGAGCCTGCAAACAAGCACAGATAAAGGTTGTTGGTGGACCCCAGGCCTTAAGAGGCATCCACACAGGAAGCATTTCGCTCATCGCACCTTTGCTTTGTTGCTGACGGTTGGTTGCTAGCAGGTTGTGGTGTCCTTGGTAAGCTAGTTGTTGGTATTTACTATCCTATCTTATGTCAGTCAACGGTATCCTGTGCTCTCACTTTTAATCGGTTTAGTTGAGAAAAGTTAACTTCAGGACCCGGCCACATTATCAGGGGTTATTTTGCATGTTGCCAGTTGACTGAATGTCGCTTTATTTCAGGATTCTCTGGTCACCACATCACTTCTAGCTGCTTCCTGTGTGGGCGGTATCTCACTGGTTTCAGGTCTCATCCTAAACTCCAATCACGCTAGCTTTGGTTTGAATGTTATGTCTTCAGAAACTTGACTTCTGAACCATATTCCTCCTGGACTGAAAAATGAAGTCAAAATATGAACCCACAAATTTATGCATGAATATGAAACACTCACCCACTGTGGGCTTCAGATGTGGCAGTGGGAAAAAAATTGTCGTTTGCATCCTCGAGGGGAGCTGAAGCTGTGTCACACATGAAGTATGGCAGACTCCAGTATCGTCGGGTTTACAAAGCACCAAACTTGCATGCAAAATGTACTGGATTAAAGCTCTCCTTCTCTCTTTCTTTCAGATAGTGCAAGAGTACAACCAGCAGTTGTTCATGCAAGAGAATCCGGTGTTTCACAAAGCGCACGACTTCCAGTTCCAACCCAGTGAATGTGACACGGTGAGACTCACACAGCTACACACAGATCTCCTGGATTAATACCCATGTATCACTAGTGCTTGGATTGTTTGTACATAAACCTGTTCACAGCAGGACTGTCACTCCACTTCACTTGCTGACTCAAAAACACACATGCATACACACATACGCACAAACTCCCACACGCAGACAGCAGCCAGGCTGTTTTGTTGCCCCATGTGGGCTTTTCTTTCATCCTGCGTTTTCTGTCCCCTCTAATATCTGATATGTCCATAAATGCTGCTTAAATCCTTAAGTTGAGTGATGAAACAGAATTCATTTACCGCAATTCTTATGATTTAGAGAGTCATATTAAAACATCTGGGGCGGAGAGACTTGCCAAGTTAAAAATCCGTGAGCCAAAACTGTGATCATCCTTTTTTCTCTTGAGATATCTTTGGGTCTTTTGTTCCCAGACTTTGGGGATTTCTTTATGTTAACAGTTTCAGATGGAGTTGCCCAGTTAACTAATGTCTGCTGACAACACGATAGAAGCATGAATCGGCTCTGTGTTCAGATGTTGCGTGTCCATTGGGAACTTATCTTTCTAGCCTGGGATTTTTTTTTTGTTTTACACAAGCTAATTTAATCATTTAAATTCAATTGGTTGCTGAATGCTACAAATATTTAAAATTGTTGTCAAATGATCAGGGTCTGTGTGATCGGACTGGAGCAGCGGGAATCACGCTGTCTCCTCTCCTCTCTGGGGACTTGTTAACTGTTTCTGGCTAAAAAAAGAAATTGCTCTCACTGGACACTGTTTCTAATACCTTTTTAGAGTAGCTATCCTTTTCTCCTGTGTCTGAGTCATATTGTGCTCTCTCCTTTCTCTATATTTCTCTTTGTCTCACTGGGTTCTGCCAGTTTCTCCTTGCCTCTGATCTTTTGCCTTGTTTCAAGTATTCAAACAGTTTTCTCTGTAACAATGTTCTCTTCCTTCCTTGTGTCTTCCTGTTCCTGTTCAAGCTTTGCTAACAATTTTTCCCTAAACTTTTTTTCCATTAACCACTCCTTGTGTTTGTCTGTCTGTGTGCTTGCACTGCTGATCTTTGGGTGTGTGGGTCTGCGGATGCCTGGATGTCTGTGTGTGTGTGTGCCAGACTCTGAGCTCGGTGCAGCAGTTGGTGGACATTGAGCCGTCGCCCGTCAGTGCCATGAGAATGACCCTGGCACAGGTAGTCTTAACTGTTGTCAGCATTCCTATCACATTGCTCAGACCATGGCTTATCTGCTTCATTCTTACATTCTGTTTATATTGACTGCATCATTTACTGTAAGAAGCTTGTAGTCAGCCATGAGCCAAACAAAGCTTAGTAATGCAGTTGAACTATTAACACCTCTGTGATTGATGTTTCTGCATGACACTGGAAAAATCTGAAACCTCATACACTCACAGGCTACTTTATTAGTTATACCTTGCTAGCACTGGATTATGAATCTCCTGTTTCACCACATCAAGTGCTCTATTGGGTTGCGATCTGGAGACTGTGGAGGCCATTTGAGAACAGAGAACTCACCGTTCTGTTCAAGAAACAAGTTTGAGATTATTTGAGCTTTGTGACATGGCACGTTATCCTGCTGGAAGCAACAATACACAGTTAGACTGAGGAATTCAAACAATGATCAGCTGGTACTAAGTGTGCCAAGAAAATGTTGCCCACACCAACAGTTGATATAAGACAGGATGGATCCATGCTGTCATGGTGTTTACACCAAATTCTGACCCCACCATGACTGTTGCAGCAGAACTCGAGACCATAAAAACTTTTTCCAGTCTTCGATTGTCCAATTTTGGTGAGTCTGAGGCTCAGTTTTCTGTTTATAACGAGCAGGAGTGGCACCTGTCATGGCCTTCTGCTGGTACAGCCCGTCTGCTTCGAGGTTCAATGATGCATTCCCTCCTCAGATTCTCTTCATACGTTGGTTGTAAAAAGTGGTTATTTGAGTTACTTTTGCCTTCCTATCAGCTTAAAGCAGTCTGGCCATTCTCCCCTGACCTCTGGCATCAACAAGGCATTTTTCTGCCAGAGAACCGCAGCTCACTGGATATTTTCTCTTTTTTGGACAATTGTCTGTAAACCTTAGAGATGGCGATGTGGGAAAATCCCAGCAGATCAGCAGTTTCTGAAACACTCAGACAAGCTAGTCAGGGACCAACTACCATGCTATGTTCAAATGCGCTTCAGCTGGTTGGTTTAACTATGTCTTCATGGGTAAATGATTTAGTTGTTGCCATGTGGTTGGTTAATTAGATATTTATGTTAATAAGCAGTTAAACAGGTGTACCTAATAAAGTGGTTGGTGAGTGTGTGTTCATAGGCACCCAACTGAGAAACCTTATAACCCACAAAAATGACTTTGCCCTCACTGGTCGCAAATTTTCAATTTGAATTATATTTGCTAGATTTCTAGTGCATGCTCAGAAACAGAATGAATGAATGAATGACCTGTTATAGTGAGAAAAAAAAGGCAGAAAAATACTAGATTTTTCATACTCATGAACACTCTTTATGAATGTTGTCACTACAGATCTCCTTGCCTGTGATTATGATGCTTTTGCTGATACTTTACGTTATAATTTTCTTTAAAAACAACTGTAGTGTCAGCGAGTTGACACTTTTTCGACTCACTGACATGACCAATCAATGTTAACACACATTAAATTAAACTTTACTGAACTAGACGCCCAAGTATGACATGCTCTGTTTGGCAGGGACTTCTTCTGTGCTCTAACTCTGATTGACAGGCAGACAGTTAGTCAGCTAGAATAACCTTTATATTCCAAGTTGGAATACTCCAAGTCTTGGAGAGCAGTGTGGGCCTATCCCTCTTTTTAAACAGACATTGTGCTCCAACCAGTTGGAGCACAAAGACTTTTCATACAGCACGGCGGTGAGGGTGAGCAAAATATTATTCTGTGTTGGGAATAACTGAGAAACGCAGCTGAGGATGGGCTCAAATCTGACCGCACACCATGTATCGATAAAACCCAGGGCTCTTTTGTTATTACTGGACAAGAATCATGTCTTGTTAATAGTCATTAACACATCATTGTGCGTTATAAATGATCTGTTTTTATATGGCTCTCAGCTTTGTGGCTTAGGGAGGAGGTTGTTGATCTTGGCCTACAGCAGTCAGCACTTTAACCACAGACAATAAAACAATAGTGTATGCGTTGTTTTCTTTCAGGATTGATTTTCTCCTTTTACTGAAATATAGCTAAGGTTAAAGATCTTCTGTTGCCAGATTTTTTTTATGTCCATCTGTCACCGTAACAAGACCGTGAGACACTCTGGGATAACCACACAAGTGGCTGCAGATAGGATTATGACATCATCCACATAGCTGGCGTAAGAAATAAAAATAAACATGACAAATATGTTTTTGAATTACTTGTTAAGATTTTATCTGCTCAATGCAACTTTGCTTTTGTGCACCAATAAAATAATCAAACCAGTGTAAAGAGCAGCAGCTGATGAATTTTTCTTATTTAATATCTAAAAAGACCACAATTCATCTGATTGTTACAACTATTCTACCTGCCATAAACCTTTTAACAGCAGCTGACTAGACTGGGACAGTTCAGCCATTACAGCTCATGTGTATTTAAGGCAGTCCCTTATGTTTCCTGCATTTTCTAGTTGTTTCATCATAATCAAGTAATGAAGCCACACTTGCGCAATAGCTGAATACCTCTCATGGCTTTGGCTTCTCATGACTGTTGTCATGACTCATCTGATACCGTAACCTTATGTCATCTTTTAAAATATCACCACACTGTCATCAACATCCTGTAAACTGATGTGTCATAGTTTAGTGTAATATTCCTTTACAAATGTATTATGGGTTCAAGATGTAATCACTGGAGACTGAATGAGCATCTCCTGTAATTGCTTTGTTTTTCTTTTGTTGCTTGTGCGTCCATATTTCCTTTGTTAGATTGTCCATTCACTCTTGCCAAACCACCACAGCTAAATCATGCTACTTACATCTTACATGTTGATTAGCATGTAAGGGCAATTCTTTGTGTCTGCATGTGTAAGATAAGCCAATAAAACACGAAATATGACAAATAATACTAGAATTAACACTGCATTAATGTTACATATTGAGAACGTAGCCATCATATTGTGGTTCACAAGCAACTCTGTAGTTGTACACACACATTTTCTCTGTGCTATTTTAGGAGAACTCATAAAAAAGCATAATCATAGGCAGGTATTTGCTGCAGTCTGAATGCACCGCTGCTGCTCTAATGTAAGTTGTGCAGACACACTGGAGTCTTAGGGACCCACTGCTTTAAAACTCCATTAAAACACTTCACATAGAAATACTGCTGCCTTGGCTAATTTGTGATACATGTGCTGTTCAGCATGATGAATTTTATTAGTTACGACAGCGATATGTTTCTGAAAACTGTAGAACGAGGGCGAGAGCCTTATTCAGAGAATAACTTGCGCAAATGCATTAAGTCATAACAAGTCGTAGACGTTTTCTGACATTTTTTTCTTATAATAATATGTGTCAAAGACCAGAAATAATTCAGATTGAGTGAATGACCTGCAAGAAGGCTGTATGTAAATGATATGTCTACCTCTTTAAGTCTGAGAAAGGTTTAGATTTTGATGATGACACCTTTTCCCTTCCTATTGTGAGACCTACAGTCATTATTAATGTTGTTCTTTTCCAATTTATGAAACGATTTAATAAAATAATATTTCACCGTTGTCCATAAAGACATTTAGAGTGCAGGTTGATTGATCTATTTGGCTGTAACAAGATAATCAGTGTGCATCAGGAAGATACAAAACTGATGGCAGAAAGTCACGCGACTCACACGAGCACTAGGATTCACATTTTATCCACAGTATGAGCAGTCATGTGAAAAGGAGTGGATCTTTTTTTTTTATTTCAAAGATTTTATGTATTATGTCATCGTAATAAATCATCTGATCCTTACTGGGTTCTAAAATTATTTACATACAACCTCAGATGAGAACTCCCTCTGATTCATCAGCTTGTAGATCCACCTTTTTCAGCAATAACTTGAAGTAATCTGTTCTATATAACATTTATCAGCCTCTCCTGTCACTGTGGAGGAACTTGGAGGTGTGCAGGTATTTGCTTATGCACAGATCTTTTAAAATTTGCTGTTGTTCTTGGGGTCATTGTCCTGTTGCATGGCCCCATTTCAGCCAAATGTAATAAGCTACTCAACTAATGGGTTCAGATTTGACTCTAGAGCACTTCGGTATACAGAGGAATTCATTATCGACTAAATGCCTGCAAGGTGCCAGGTCCTGTGGCTACAACACAAGCCCAAATCTTCACTCCTTCACCATCGTGGTGGACATTTGGTATGAGGTTTGTGCTGTTATGCTGTGTTTGGTTTCATGCTTGGTGTGCATTATGGCCAAACATCACCACTTTGGTCTTTGTCCCAAAAGTCTTGTGGGTTGTTCAGATGCAGCTTTGCAAACCCAAGCTGTGCAACGTGTTGTTTTTAAAGAGAAGAGACTTTTTCCTGGCAGCCCTTCCAAAGTTATATTTGTTCACTTTTATTATTGGACTGTCATGAACTTTAACATTTAACATGCTAACTGAGGCCTGTAGTATCTGAGATGTAGCTCTTAGTTTGTTTTTTTGCAGTTACTTCGAGCATTGCTTGGTCCAACCTCTGTGAGAATTTGCTAGGACATTCACTCTTGGACGTCTAAATGATTGAACTCTTCCAGTTGTGAATAATCTGTTTCGCTGTAGAATAATGGAATTGAAATTGTTTGAAAGTGGCCATGCACACGTTCTCAAAGAGATGGGGAGCAAGAACTGCTCCTTGAGGATCATTTCTGATGTTCTCCTCCTTGGCATCGTGTTACACACCAGCAGAGTGACAAAACGTCCGCTTTTATAGCTGTGCTCACATTTGCTGATGATCAGATAATAATTTGCATTTGATTAGGAGCTCCTGGCTGTTACTTACCCTCCTAATTCCAGTAAACGCAGCAGGGTTTACAGTTTTTCACACTGTTTCTGCATTTTTGGTTTAGTTTTTGTTACGTATATAATGTTTCGTCGGTCGACATGTCTTGTATTTCATCTGAGGTTCTATTCACGACCTGGTAAGGTTCATATTATAATTTTTTTTATTATGTCCTGATACATAAAACCTTAAAAGGGTGTCCTTTCTATTTCACATTACTGTAGATGCTGGCAAACTCCCTGAAATTCAAATTTAAGGAAAATATCGAGATGCAGGTTCGTGACATGTCATATTAGAGCCACTGTTCTAATTTAGTTTCCTGTCCTCTCCCTTAACTTGCTGCAATTCTCCCGTGCCTGAATGTAATTAAGCTGTAAATCTCCCATGTAATACACTTGGTTTCACACCTATACTTAGCCAGATTTATGCCCTGTTGTTACAGAATCAGCACATAATTAATAGAGATGATGTGCATGAAAAGGTGTAATTAGAATATTGTGTACTTTAGCTGAGGCTAACAGACTTTTATTATCAGATTATGGGAACTCAAGCCTCTCAGGTCTGTGTGAACACAGCACTGACAATGAATGTCTGTACATGGAAGTCTTTGCAAGATTTTTTGCATTGATTTCGATTTGAGTTATCACGAGGGAAGCTGGAGTGGGTCATTGTTAAATTACTCGAAAGTGTCCTTTTTGTTTTTCAGCCCCTTCTGTGACGCATTTTTATAATAGATAGAAATGAAAAGATCAAATCTGAGTCATATTTGTAAACATGTAACCAAAAACAATTCATCTTTTTTTCAGGGTTTCTTTGCACCATGACAGACAGCTGTATAATTTCATTACTGAGTCATTTTTTGGACAACAATAACAAATACTGATGATTCCACTTAAAAATCTGGCTTTAAAAAATGCAGATATTCTTCTGTGAAATCAGCATCAATTGTTTAGAGAAGACTGGGTTAAAATTTAAAGAAATATATCATCCAACATAGTTAATCCAGATAGTGTGGGTGTGTTATTATCTGAATTTGATAGAGAGTGGCCAAAGAACCTCCCAGCTGTCACCAGATTTTCATTCACATGCTGCTAAATGATGCATGATGGGCAGAAGTATGCAACATGACCTTTTCCTAGCGAATCCCCGCCCACTTCAAAGCGGTGACGAAGAACAGAAAGAGAGTAAAAAAAAAGAAATCTTTCATGTGCAATAAGAAAAGCTCTTTGTTAAGTGCGTGAGCTCAGGATTCATTTTGGCTGCGTGGTTATAATTGGTGTCATATGTTTAATTGGAAGGCCATGCAGATTCCTCGAATGGCCCTGCGTGTTTTCTGTAGTATGTTAAAAAAAAAGCAACAAAATAAAGTCACATGCAAAAAGTGCTGTCGCCACGCACCTCCTCTTCTCTCACTTTGTAGCACACAGAAAGCACACACACAGTGTTTCACATGTGGTTGTTCCACAAGGGTGACAATAGAGCGTTACAACACACAATGGATTAATTACTTGGTATGGAAACAATGTTACTTTCTTTAGCTTAATTAGCAGCCTCTGCACATTGCACACCTTGAGCTGTTGTTTTTGACACTGTATTTTCGTGTGTTTGCCTGCTGCTGTGACTGCTGTCTCTGTGCGGCTATGTGTGTGTACACATGCCTGTGTGTGCGCTGGTGTGTGGGATATTAGAGTCGTCAGCTGGAGTCGGAGTCGGGCACGACAGAGGAGCACAGTCTGAACAAGGAGGCCAGGAAATGGGCAACCAGGGTTGCCAGAGAGCACAAGAATATCATTCACTACAAGAAAGTAAGAGGGACACACACACACACGCACGCACGCACGCATATTTGTTACATGTACCCGTTTTAGTAATGAAACATGTGAATTTTAATCAGGTTAATTTTAAAGCGCACACACGTTCCTGTTCTAATCACGCTCTGTGTTTGTGTGTGTTGTTGTCAGTCTCTGGAGGAGTGCGAGAGCCACGGCTTGCCTCCCACAGAGCAGGGAAGATTAGATCTGGAGATGAAGATCGAAGACACCAAAGAAAACATGCGCAAAGCCGAGGTGTGTGACTCAGATCGTCAACATTTACTGCTGTCTCAGGGTCTGTGTTTAAATATAACCTTGTCTGTATGGCGTTTGCACTTTGTTCCCATCGTCATGTAGCTCTCTTTCCCAGTGCTTTATTTTCATCTCGCAGTATAAAGGCACGCAAGGTCAGGTGAAGTGAAAACACTAAAATGTGGGTGAATGCAGTGTCAGTTGTTCTATCCTGTCAAGACTTGGGCACCGCATGGAGCGCACAAGGATACAGAGAACAGATGAATAGATGATCCCTTTCCAACAAATGTTCAGAACACAAACTTTGGAAATACAGCGTGCCTTTATTTGAGTACTTATTATGGAGCGGCCTGTCACAGAACATTTTGCAGTATGTGCACTAATGCTGACACATAAAGGAACGAACAGAGAATAAAAAGTTTCCAGGAGAGTCTGCCTTGGATAGCAACATGAGATTTATTTTTATAGAAGTAAAAAAATAGTAGAAGGAAAAAAATCAGTGATGCGATATTGATATCAAAAGTAAACAGATGTTATTTTCTGTATTATCACTGTTGTGTACGGGAAGCTTATTTTTCATTGTTTAAATAGGTCTCTAATGAATGGCTAATGTTTGTTGTTCTTAAACACCATGAAATCTGTGGTACACATTTACATAGAAGTGCTTAATGTTGCATATCGTTGTAAACGAGTTGAAGTCGAAGTGCTGCCCACTCTTTCGGCTGATGTATTTTGAATTGAATGAAGAGTGAAGCTGGTAGTATGCTCTCACTCTGCACAGCCTCTTTGATGTAGCAATGTATATTTTAACAAGCATGGCCCACGAGTTATCGTCACGCTTTTGCCGGCATAAGAGGTGACAGATCATTTACGTTATTCACCTACACAAATCCAAAAAACCCAGTAACTCCTAGATGTGTGTAGTAGCTTACAGGTACATTTGTCTTAATATCTCACTGTTACTGCATGTCGGCATGGCTGCATTGTAGGTTTTAAAACATTTGAGCTGTAATGTTTTAGATTATTAAATTATAAGATCAGATGATTATATGTTTTTTTTTGTTTCTTAGACCACTTTCTCCTCAGCCTTTCAATCTGTATGTGCCTCTTTCTGTGTCCATCCTCCCACTTTTCCCTCTACACACCCTAGCCAGATACTTATTGATTGTAGATCGATTCCCACAGATTGAACCTGTCAACACTGAATGAGATCACTGCACCGTGCGCTATCCTTCTCAGCGTAATCCTCTCTGTTCACTCCCAGAAGTCTATATTTCTATTCCTTCTGCCTTCCAGCTTCATTGCATTTGGCTCATTCTCTATCTAACTTCCTCTTTGGCTCCACGCTACCTTTGTTATCAGGCCTTTGCATATTTGGCACCCTCTGCTGTCAAGTTAAAAACATTTGCTTTGTCGTCTTGCATTCCATTTAAATGTTCAGCAAGAATAATTTAGCAACTATCAGTAGCTTGTGATCTCACTTCCCTCAAAATAATTAGAGAATCTTTTCATAGCGAAGTGCAAACATGTGACCATGTCACCTTTTTTTCTCCATCCTCTCTCTTTCTCTTGCTCTTCCCTTTAATTTCTCTTCTAGGCCAACATTACCTTGACTAAGATGATGAATATTTTATGAGCTCTTTGATACTAATGGCTTTATCACAGACCTCTTATCACAGGGAGTGAAAGCAGGACAAAAGACATTATGTAGATTTGATGGGAACATTATCTGCTGTTTTTTTTGTATTATTGATGGGAGCATTATCTGAATTATCTGTGAATTAGCTCCATCTTCCTCCCATCAAGCCTCTTCCAGTAGCAATATCAATCACAAAGCCAAGCCAGGCCTATACGTTATTTACACTACCCAAAAATTTTAAGGGAACACTTGGTCATCACAGTATAACAGCAAGTTGGTTAGACTTCAGACTTCATATCAGTGTGTTAGGGTAGGAAGCATAAATCGGTGCAGGTAAGTGACAACAGGTGTGCTAGAGAGGCAACAATAAGACAACCCCTTATCCCCCCTCTATAGCCAACACAACAAACAACAAAATAGGCCCCATAGCACGGGCTTGGGGCCGGCACTGGGCAGATTTTTGCAACATCAGCTGGACTACTGAGCAGTTAATTCACAGGATACATGGGTTTTGAAAACTTCTCAGGGTTACAGACTGCTGTTTTGCTGCCAGGCCGCACCCTTTTCAGCAGCCAGCAGTGCAACCAAGTATACAAATGTCATTTGTCTGTCATTTCTGTGTTTCGCCTTTCGGGGACTGGTGTATCAGTTTACTGTTCTCCCTTAGGCCTTTCCCTGACCTCTCGCATTTTTACAAGCTGCATGAGTTCAGCCCTGAGATTGTTAAGGCTGTCAGGGAAGGAAAGATCCTACCTTACCTTGATATTCGGCTTATATGAGCCTCATTGTTTAACAAGAGTGAACAGTTAACAATCCAGTTAACCACATCGAGACCTTGGTGGATGTCAGTCATTTGGGAAAAAGGTCCCTACATTCAACTTAGCAGACCAACTTCATCAAGTTGTCCCTGGATTCTGCATCCATGATGGAACGGTCAACTCAAGAGGGACCGGAATTCAGGCTCTGCTCCAGTCCTTTAAGCTCAGGGCAAGAGTGACTGTTCAAACATGGCTGAAGCTGCTAGAGATGCTTGCAGCAGCCTTTGAAGCCTGGCCGACTGAGGGTTCACCTGGCAGCAGTATCTGTATACCATGACCATATCGAGAGTTGGTCCCTTGGTATGCATTTTTGGGTAATGCAGTTTCTGCATGGTGCCAGGAGGCTGCTGCCCCTATGGTGAAATAGCTTGCAGCATGGGACCTGGCATTGGTCTTGCAGGACCTGGGCAGGTCACCTGTTGAGCAGGAATATCCATGATGGAGAAGTTATTAAAGACTGCTTTTCTTTTAGCAGCTACAACAGTTAGCGAGCTCCATGCACTCTCTTTCAAGCCTGTACTTTTACTTTGAAAACTGGGTGGCTCTGGAGTAATGCTGTGGCCAAATGTGGCTGTTCTACCCAAGATCTTGTCATCCAGCCATACTACTGATGCCAAAGAACTTCAGGCATGCGACCCTCCCCCTTTAGATCAGAGTAGGAAGAGCAGGATGTCCAGTGCATTTTTTTTTGCCTATACGTTAGGGAAACAGAGCTTTAGACACTCAGAGCAGCTCTTTATGTGTTATAATAAAAAGAACATGGGAAAAGCACTGTCCAAGCAGGGACTTTCCCACCGAGTTGTTGACACAGTAAAACAGGTGTATGAAGTAACAGGTGCACCTTTCCCCTCAGATGTTAGTTATCAGTCTACAAGGGGTGTGGCCACATGAGGTGTTCCACTGGGGGAAATCTATGCAGGGGCATCCTGGGCAGCGTCTTGCACATTTGCTAGGCTCTAATGGCTTAATGTGGCCTCGGGGCCCATGCTAGCTGTTGACTTACAGTAACTTTGCTAACAGTAAGGTGATCATTGTGAGACTCCTGTGATAAGTCATCCGCACTGTTTACTGCCAATTGGAATGAAACAGTACGGACGTTGCAAAGGTGACTGTGGTTCTGTGAATTTCTGGATGACTACCAGTCATTCTGGCCACTCGTAATGTCTCAGTGCGAGAAGATTCCTAGAGATCAGATGCATGACGTGCAGGTAGCCTACACAGCATGCATGTGACTTTGTTTTTATAAGAACTCCACCTGTGCAGAGCGTGAGGAAACACATCCTCACTGTTTACTGCCATTGGCAGCCATCCAGGAATAGTTTTTAATATTTATTTAATCTTATTTAAAAAAGCAGTATGTTGCCATTTGAAGCATTGTACCAGAGTTATCTGAAAGCTAATTTATCTGCAGTCCCTTGGCAGGTTACATGCAGAAGATCACAAAATATCACATTAAAAATAAAAAACACAAAACATTCTCACACCCAAAGAAGCACAAAACAAGAAAAAAAAAAAAACATCAATGTTTACAAGTCGTTACCGTCTAAATGTCATTAGCCATTAACTTCTGTTTTACTGTGATGATCACTTGTTCCCTTAAATATTTAAGCACTGCATTTCTGAGGTATTTGTGTTTTGCTGGCTAAGCAGTCTATAAGTCATATCGTAACAAGCAGACTATCTGGTATGCCTGCTTTAGCAATCAAGATTGCAATCAGTCAGTAATAAAGACTGTTATTATTTACTGTAGTTAAAACTGTGGTTTAAAGCCAGTGTTTGGGGTTAAAACAACAACTGTTAAAATGTTTACTGAATATAAAACTGCAGGTGAAACTGTGTGGAAGATGTAAGTTGTGGATTTGAGATAAAACATTACAGTTACTTCAAATGTTAATTAAGGCTTAAGTACGAGTAATTTCTGCAAGTTTCCTGTCTTTGTGTTGTTTTACACAATTTTCTATGAGCATTTTTTATGGTAAACGTGAAGCAAAAACCATATATGTAAATTTGTTGAAAAGTGAGCATATTTTAGCCAAATATTTTAATAAATGTTATGATATGTTAAAAAGCCAAGGGAGGCTGGGTGGTTTATATGGACAGGATTATGCATTTTAGCTGAGGGGAAAAAGCAAGGCAGAGTTTGTTTTTTATGATGTGCACAAAACTATACAAAATGAAACATCTCACATTTTTTATAGCTTTGTATTTATTTTTCAGTGTTTAGTTATAGCCTGCACCCTTGAGTCTCTACAGAAATCCAATTTTTCTTTAGTGGAATCAATAAATACTGACAGAAAGGGAAGAGTTATGTATTCTGTGCTCTACAGATGAGGCTGTTTGTGTCTTTCTCTGAAACGGCTTGACAGTTATTACCATAACAAGACTTAACAGCATAACTAAGTGATATTAGTGATTCTTGCTATGATAAAAGACAAGTGAAAATGTTCATAATATACAATTAAATGTGTTATACGTTTGTTTAGAAATGATGTATTATGACACTCCGGTAATGGGCTACTGAAGCTAATTAATAAAACGACATGTTCCCAAGATCAGATATCAGGAGAAAACACAGCACTGGGATGAAGGGAAGACTTTTGATCTCATTGATTTGTCAGAGAGAGTGAGAGCAGCTGAGGCAAGGGGCTGTTTCCATACGGAGCTGTTGGAGGTTGCTCTCAAACTGGCTCCACTAGACAATCTGGCCTCGCTGACACACATCATGAGAACAGGGAGTAGGTTGGGCTCTCAGAAATATTTCGCTACAAGCAAGCAAAGCTAACAAGAGTCGGAAAACTGACTGGGAGGATCTTGGAAAATAGGACAGACACAGCCATGAGTCTGTGTTCATGTGTTTTACAGGGCTTGTCTTATGTCCAATAAAAAACACAAAACACAGTTTGCTGAGATGATGATGATGCTTCTTGTTATTTAGCTTGATATTTATGAGACACAGTAGAATATTTAGGAGGGAACACAGCTCCTACAGTGGCACTCATCTGAAATATGAGCGCAAAGAACGTACTGTGAAAACTTACTGTACGTATAGGGAGTAATTGCTTGCTGTGGTTCCACTGTGCCCTTTCATAGTGACATTTAAATAACTCTTCTTTGCAGTTTGTCTATGGAGCTCACATATCACACATTATTGCTTTTATCAACATAGCTGCTGTTCGCGTTTTAGATGCTTGTTTGTAGCACCTTTTGTAAAACACAGTTTGACTTCCATAGAGGTCTTTACAAGCGGTGAACCCAGAATTCTCAATAATTCAATCATAAATCAATAATTGATTTACAGCTGGACTGCTGACGTTTAGTTCTCCTGGCCAGAGTACTAATGAGCTCATGGCACGGCGAGGTGTCTGTCTGTTCATCCACAAAAATCGCTACTTCTTCTCAGGTATTGATCAGACTTTAGTGGAACTTGCACACAATGATTAAGTCTCAGTCTCTACCCAAATTGTGCTCAAGGTCAAGGTGACATTTGTCATTTTATGGACTTTTATGGGCTTTTTATTGTGATGGATTGTGATCCGGATGATCTGCTATGCTACTGATGTCCTGGTTTTCCCTGCAAGTTTTCTATCTATCTATCCATCCATCTATTTTTCTATTTCTTTCAGTTTTGCTTGTATTGATTATAGATGCTCTGTCTGCCTGACTGTGTGCAGTCTATCCACAAGTGATTTGCACTCACACCGTTGGCTGTGCTTCATATTGACTTACGTTAATGATTTATTGCTGCAGGTTTCCTTAAGGAACAATTGCTAGCAGTGTAATGGCCATTACTTGTAACTTTTCCCTGTTCTTAGTGTGGTATGTTTATGGTTCAGTAGCAGCAGCCAAGGCTGGTGTTTGTTAGGTGCTGCTAACAGGAAGGGAAAAACTGAGGCGCATGAAGTGGCACAGGCCTTTATTGATCAAAGTGTGGGAGTCTGTCTTGACGGCGTGTCTTTCTGTCTTACTCCGTGCCTCTGTGGGATGGAGCTATCAGCTATCAGTCTGCTCTGTCAGCACTGGTGAGGAACGAAAGAAGCAGGTAATGAAAGGGGAAATTGATGAAAACAATGAGAGACTGAAGGAAAAGGAGACAGGATTAGAGATGAGAGCAAGCTGATGCGAGGGAGCTTGAATGTAAATCTCGGGGGTTCCCCTACTGGTGGATATACCATCATCATCTTGGCTCATTAGAGTGCAGCAAGTTTTGATGATTTGTTGCTTAGGAGACTGTGTAACACAGTTTTTACACATTTTGGGGTGAAAATTCAGTTCGCATTGAACTGAACTCATGCAGTTGTCAAGATGTCAAAATGAGAAATGTGACATGAGTAGAAAGAGTTTCTTATGTTTCCTCTAGCGTACAGCCTTTTTTTAGGACCCTGACTTTCAGTAATCCCTTTAGAGCAAACCCATTGTTTATGTAGGTATTTGGAGCATATGGAAATGTTTGCTAATAATCAGTCATTGCTATAATGTTTTATATCCTCTTTTCTTTTAAAGATTGATATGGGACTTTGCAGCTGTGGTACATGTGCTTTTTTTAACAATCCTAACCTCTTTGCTCTCCAAAGACAATAAAGTTGAAAGCTGAAGCTCGGCTGGACCTTCTACGCCAAGTTGGGGTTGCCGTGGATACCTGGCTGAAGAGCGCCATGAACCAGGTGTGTATTGTCAGTGAGTGTTGGAAAAGCATGCAGGTATGCTGCGTGCTCATGTGCATGTCCCTGACCTGTGTGAAGATTTATTTGATATACATATGGTTGTGTTTGCGCTCACATCTTTGTGCAAATTTTTTTTTGTTGTTGTTTGTATATTTTGTGTGTGTCTGTCTGCCTATTTGTAATTTGTGTATAAACCCTTACTCTCTCCGTGCATGCTGTAGGTGTTGGAGGAGCTGGAGAATGAACGTTGGGCCAGCTACACTTCCCACGACCCCTCACTGTCGGTGAGACACAGCCCCTCACTACACCTGCATTGCTGCTTTTTTTTGCCAAGCCAGAACAATTAAACTTGTCTACGATTGGACAAAATTATGACAAAATAATGAAAATGTATATACTGAAAGTATTTTTAAACGAAACATCGGTCCTAATGTTACTACCAGCTGGCAATATCTGTTCTCACTTGGCTAGAAAATGCAATTCCCACACCTACAGGGTAAACAACACACTATATAACAAAGATGGATGTGCCCACCTACTGGAGTTTTTTTTTTTTTAACATTCCAGTTTAGTGTTTTGGCCGTTGGAGTCTTAGGCTTTTTAAACTGGATGTGATCATATGTGGGTAAGAGCTGATTAAGTTTTGTGCTAACTGAACAACTTGGTTAGTTTGGGTTGCTAAATCTGATATGTGAGAAATATACTTCAAACAAAACGCATCTACAGCTGAACCCTAAACAAGCAAGAAGCGGTTGTGACCGTGAAACCACGAAAGCTAATGTGTACAGTACTGTGCAAAAGTCTTGAGCCACCCCTCATTGCTTTGTATTTCGTAGGAAAATGGAAAATAGGTGCAGCAATTTATTGAAACATCCCTATTATCATCTTTATTTTTCAACACAGCCTTTAGGTACTCTCCATAACATCCAAAGATGTTGGATGTCCTTCTGTTCTGCTCTGTCAAGATGATCCCACACTGATTGAATAATGTTGAGTTTCTGGGGAGATCAGTCCATGACTAATAGTGTTGCACTGTGTGTTTTTCTTTTGATGTATGTATCTCACTGTATTGGCAGTGCGTTTGAGATCATTCTCACACTGAAATATGAAGCCACTGCCAATCAGACAGTTTTTAGGTGGGATTACATGGTGGATCACAATGTGCCTTTTCTATGTTCACCACTTGCTGTAATGCAAACCATGACTGAGCCTTCACCATGTTTTACAGATGGCTGTAGACACTCGCTGTGAACAATGATTTGGACCTGAAATTTTGAATTTGGATTCATTACTCCATCAGACCAGTTGACACTAATTTTCAGCCGAGTTTGCGTGTAATTTGACGTACCTCAGTTTCCTTTCATTAAGGAGTGCTTGACAGCCACTCCTTCTACTGAGAGCATTTCTGAGTGTATCAGCTAAAGGGTCAGATTCATCTCTCAGGACTTGGATTTTTTCCAATTTCATAAGGACACAACTTTTTTTTAGGCCTGCCACTTCTTCTCTTGTCCTCCACCTGTCTAGTTTCCTCAATTTTTTAAGGACACGCTGTACACCATGCTGAGTTATGTCAAGTTTTCAGTTAATAGCTCTTTGGGAATCACCTTGTTACTTTTTTATGGCGTTTGAAAGCCTGGATAACTATTGCTCATGACCACTTTAAAATGTTACAAGAATTTCTTCTTCTTGAAAGCAAAATATAAAGAAACGGCTCAAGACTTTTGCACAGGGCTGTTGTAACTGTGTTTGTTGCATGGACGGTGGCCTGTTGTACCCACTAAAATGAACACTATCACATCAGTGAACTGTATGTGATCGTTTGATTTCCCAACTGTCTCTCACTAAATTCTTCAACCACTGCACAAACACGGCACTCAATTCAGCACATTCAAAAATGAAATGTTAAACTTTTAACACACTGGCTCATGACTTCTCATTCTTTATGGTTTCATTATAAATGAAAATCTCCCAGCCAGAGTAGTACTCCTGACAAATTACTTTCTGAAAGATGTAAATTGATAAATAATTGACCTTGGCCCTGCTGCCTAATCATCTATCACACCAGTTAAAGCCTCTTAAAACGCCCCACTTCCTCAGTGGAATACTGATGCAGTTCTTACTTAACTTTATTTCACAGCCCTTAGCTTTAATGACACAGTAGACAGATATGATGTCTTTTGTTTTTCATGTTCTGTGCAGAACTCCACCATAAAAATGTTAGACACTTTAGAGGTACAGCTTTTATCATGGAGGTATTTTGTTATGAAATATCAAAGTGCCATCTATAATCCCAAAAATTATACACAGTCTATAATTCAGCCTTACGTGCTGTGTTCCTATGTGTAGGGATATTTGTGCGTAATTATGTTTGTGCATTTGTATGTGAGTTGTGTTCTCTGCATTAGCTTCACCGGGAGGCAAGTGTGCCAATCACTGGTAGAGTGATCCCACATGGGGCTTTGTGAGGAGACGTGTGTCTGTCTGTCTGTCAACAGGACTAAACATAGCCAGTCTGCTTTATTGGAAGCACTTGACATTCTGCTCATGTGATATTGGAGCTTGTAGCTAACGCTAGAGAGAAAGAGAGAGAGAGAGAGAGAGAGAGAGACAGTGACACTGAACTTAAGAAAGAGAGAAAATAGAGAGAGAGAGAGAGAGAGAAGAGATAAATGGAAAAGGAATGAAAGAGGCAGTTGTGCAGTTAAAGAGTGAAAGAAGCAGCAGCAGAGACAAGTACTGAAGAATAAGAAGAGTTAATTGGCTGTAAAAAAAGAAAAAAGAAAGAAGAGGAGGGGTATGAGGTGAAGGAGAAGAGGAGAGATGAGGAGAAAGTAGTGTCAGAGAGGATGCATTGGAGGTGAGAAAGGTGTAGGTGAAAAAAGCCAATAACTTGCTGTAATGTGACTGGCAAGAGATATAACATGTGGCATGTTTGCCCAAATGGTCACCCACACACTGAGTCTCCTCATGATTTGATCACGGTGCACGAACCTGCAGGTCAAAACAAATTTGTAATGAGCCAATCACATGGCATCAATTCTGCACATTTCGGCATGTAGATATGGTTAAGATGACCTGCTGATGTTCAAACTGAGCATCAGAATGAGGAAGGAGGCTGATTTAAGTGAATGTGGTGTAAGCATTTCAGAAGCTGCTGATCTACTGACACATAGCCATCTCTATTTACAGAGAAAGGTCCAAAAAGACAAAATGTCTAGTAGGGGTCAGTTCTGTGGGTGAAAATGCCTTGCTTATACCAGAGATCAGAGGAGAATAACCCGACTGCTTTAAGCTGATAGGAATGCAACACAAACTCAGATGATCACTCATTACAGTCAAGGTATGCAGAAGAGCGTCTCTAAACATACACCGTGCTTTAAAGCAGATTGGCTATAGCAGCAAAAAAACACACAATTTCCAGAATTGGACAAAAGCTTTGAAGGCAAAAGGGGTCAAACCCACGAGCAAGATGTGCCTAATAGTGTCCAGTGAGTGTATGCCTTCAAATATTTTATACTAAAAATAGTCAGGAAGGGTTAAAATTTTGAACAATATTTATCCTCTTTTGACTGCATTTTAAAACTTCTCTTGCCCTATTTACAAGATTTATCTGTTGTAGGCGCTTGCTGAAAACTCAGTATGGTTTAGATGTCATTAAAAGAACAGACCAGGAGGCATATTGAGTATTCAGGCATATGACAGCAGTTCATCTGACATAGATTTTATTTGGAGAGCCTGGGGAGACTGACAGCAACAAAGAAAGCTGGGACATTGTTATTAACAGGGTGCAAGAAAAAGAGGCAGTAAAAGAAGGAAAAAACAAACAGCAGTTTGCTGATTGTGGAGAAGTCAGAAGTGACCGATAACAAAGAAAGAACAAAGGATTGATGTACTGCGAGTAATAATCTGCACGGGAGGTGACAGAAACACGATGAGAGTAGGGAGCAGGCTCTCTCCTCGGCCGTTTCTTCATCCCACTCAGGTTAATTAATCTGAATGAAATACTGCAAACCTTAAAAACCTCAGGCCTCTCAGACAGCAGCCGCCTTCATTACAATGTAACTTTTGCAGTTATTACCTCCAGGAACAGTAAAATCTTGCACTGGCCTGCGTCTCCGCTGTATTGGTACATATATACTAAGATGTATATTTTGTGGTACTTTATTGGGTTATTACTGGAATACATGCTGGACATTTTACTTCAGGGATTAAAGGGAACTGGTCTCAGGACTGAGCAGTGTATTCTTAGATCAACAAAGAGGATAAGCTTCATTTGAACCAACAAACAAGCAGCCACTAAAGAAACATGGCCGTGTCATCAAGCCTGAATGCAGCCTCCACACTGTAGGTTCTACATGGCTGTGCTTGAAATCACCTTCTCTTTATGATCAAATGTCCCTTCTCCAGGTAGTAGTGGTAAATGATGTGGTACATCAGGGGTTTATTATTTAACATGGAGACTTATCAGTTACTAACAGACTGCAGCAGTATTTATTTTATGTGGTTCAGACATGTCAGTAGCATGAAACACACTCACACTCAAACCTTTGACTTATCCTGTAACACATTTTCCTGAAAACGAAGTAATCTTCATGGCAGCACATCCCCTAGGATGGGTTGATTTTTCGGGAACTGTATCCAAACTATTGAATGGATTGCCATGAATGTTGGTGTGTACATTTACGTGCCCCTCAAGATTAATTTTAACAACCTTTCCTTTGATCTCACTTTTTCATGAGTTTGCAGGACAAAACTGCAGAAATTAAAGCCAATCCCGTCAGTCTTACTGTTACTGTGTGTTTACCAAGCTAATTATAGTTAGTCATCATTTATATGGTAAATCTTATTATTTTCTTATTTACTTTAAATCATGGCTGACCAATATACAGCATCACATTACATCAAATTTTACATATCAGCTGAAGGATGTAACGTGTATTATGCAGACAACAGTTTTAAAATAAGTACAAACATACATCTGTGTTTAGATTTCTTCAGGAAAAACAGCAAGTATGCATTCAGGCAAACAAAAAGGAGGAGGAGAGGTCTATACATAGTTTTTTAACAAAAGCAGTGTTTTGATTCGAATCATCTCCCTGAGGTCAACTCAGGTCAGCAGGTCTACAGGAAAATTGACCAAACACCTCAAGATTGCAGCCACGCATCCTCAGATCCAGGAAGAAAATGTAAGAGTGACATTATCCAAAATACTTAGCAGCCATTTCCTGAAAGTAAAAGGAATGACAGTTTTCCTGTAAGGATTAATATCAGGTAAATGTCAGAGCAGTACATCCAGTCTCTTTGTACAACACAAATAAATGACGTGTGTAAAAAAGTGTTTAGGCTCTTGATACAAAATACAAAACCTGAATGAACAAATTACGC
>VOQK01024481.1:27814-40816 GCA_015052645.1 Benitochromis conjunctus | reverse complement strand
ATTTTGGCAATAGAGTAACCTAACAATGAACTCTGCTTATTCACAACATGACAGTTTAGCGCTCATTTTTAGCTATTTTCACACAGGCACTGCAGCCATGAACTTAGAGATGCTTGTGACAATGCTATTACTAACATTAGATGGCTTTCAACCTTGTACAAAGTCTGTGTGGTGCCTAATTGTGTTGAAGTGAGAATATCACAAGGTAATTATCCCTGCTAGTGAGTAGTCATTTGGTATCCAGCCTTATAGACACTCCATCTCATTCAGTATTAACAACATGACTGATGTTAGCTGTCTCCTGCTAATAGATGTGAGAAATGTCAGTTCTGAACTTGTCTCAACTTGATTTCACCAACAAATAACTAACAAAAAACTTCCTGCTAAACTGTGGCACTTAAAAATTGTCCAGTCATTGGCAGAAAGATTAAAAGTAATACTTCACCAGCTGGTCAAGTCGGCAGAACTATTAAATTAAATTAATTAATAAATTAGAGTACATTTTATTGATAGGAGTTTTAACTTTAACGTGTTATATTAAAAACTGTCAAAGAAATAGCTAAATGACAATAACTTTAACCGCACAGAAGTGATCGTCATGCGAACAGATGCTTTACATACAATACCTTACCAAAATACCAAAAATGAAAAAGAATTTTTATTTTAGTGCCTAAACTACTGTATTTATCATATGCACCAAATGTTCATGTCTATCCTAAGATGCTGAAGAAGAAGAAGAAAGACAGTAAGAGTCAGGAAGTACTGTGTTATTTTTTTAAAGTACCTGTGAAATCAACTATGTTCTCCAGCCTGAAATGTTAGTAGTGGCTAATGTTATAAAAATTCTTAAGCTAAAAAAAATAAAATGAAACAATCGTTATATTCAGCAATTATCCTAGCACTTCAGTCTATATAATTAAAATGTTAACATTTTAAATAGATGTTCTGCTTTTTAATAGGGGAATTTATTTTAAATAACTGGGATAACCACTTTGGTCAATAATCAAAATGATCAGTGAGATTTAAGATCTTTTAAACCTCAAAAATCTTATAAGATACTGGAAGATATATTTTACTAGTGGTTAGTGTGGCGCTGTAGGGATGGTATTGCTGAACCTACCAAAAAGTCATCAGCGAGTTTTGTAGATCTGCACAGTCACATGAAATTTGTCAGATGTACAATGTAAGCAGAGGAATGACTAATGTCATTAAAAGTATCTGAATTAATTGGTGTATTGTTATAATACTAAGAAGTTATCGGTGTAGAGTGCAAAATAACAGCATTTTAAAAGCACTGCAAAGTCATGTCCACCCATTGGTTTATTGCTCCAAATTGTTTCATCTTCCCTTTGTCTCCTTCATTCAGTGGAAATAGCTCATGCTCTGTCTGCAATATTAAACCCATTCAACCCTCCGTAAAATGCCCCTTAACCTCTCCCCTCTCACACACAAGGTCAATTTCACGCTGGTTTCAAAGCCATAAAGTCGCACAGAGCGAGTCATGCTCTGGGCGCCGGACGACTGAGGAATGTGTACAGCACAGACAGACACATTCAATCACAAACACACACACAGACATGCATGGGCATAGTGCTGAACAGACTCACAAGCATGCTACATCTTAGTCGAATCATTTGACTGCCAACGGGACCCTCTGCCTAGTTATTGTTATCTCTACAATTCATATTTTTCCTCCATCTTCTCATTTTCTCTTTCTACCATCTACATGGTTTTTTTTTTGACTCCCTCTCCAGAGAAACTGACACAAGCGCTTGCATGCTGTGTTGTTGGTCTGAGTGGAGAAAGGGGGCCTGACCCCACGAAAAAGAGGAGGGGTGGGGAGACTTTTGACGCCAGGAGTCCAGACCGCAGCTAATGGAGAACAGGTGTGGCAGAGGGAGGAGAGGAGTTAAGGACGACGGCGAGTATGGATGCTCCATCCGGTAACGCAGTATCAGAGATGCCGTGTAAAAGGTGTGTGTGTTGCTGTGTGTGGTGGCGTGTCCTTAGTTTCAGTACATACAGTGTTTCAGACTAACCATGTGTATGAGAGTAGCTGTAGAGACTTTGACTTGATGGAGTACTGCTGAAGTTGGAGTAGCCCAGTAGTCCTGTCTGTCCTGGAGAGTGACTTAGGCCATCCTCAGTTTTAATATCTAAAATAACAGTAAAAAGCAGAAAATCAATGTTGCATTCAGGGCAAGACTAACCAATAATGCTCTAAGTTATTTTCATTATCAGTTACACCAAACATGCTATTACTAAAGTTTCGATGTTGATGTCAGAAACCGGTTTTGTCTAATTCATGCTACAGAACCGAGTTTGACTATCAAGGTTTGACATTTGAGTGTCTAGATTTGTCCATCTCTTGAAATCCATTTTCCTCAGGAACACTGAACAGAGCCTACACAGATTAACCACAATGCTAAAACAAGTGACAAGTGACATGATCAGCTTGTTATAATGCAGTGTTCTGCTGGCGAGCCTGTGGTTCTGGCCTTCCTGGATGTTAGTTTGCTACATGCCACCCACTTCGACACATGTACACCCCTTCAAAGGCAGCAGTCTAGGACAATGCATCTCACGACCTGCAAAAACTCCACAGAAACAGCTCTAAGTACGCATCAAAGACCCAAAAGTAATTATTTGGCCCCTGAGCCTTCCAAATCCTAGTTAAATCAACCAACCTGCGGGATGCCCAGAACAAACTGTTCCACAGAGGCCCAAACACCACAAGATGCAGCCAGAGAGCTGGTGTCTATGCCCTGACTAATCACAGCTGTTTTGACTTGAATGAGAAAGACCTACAAAATATTGTTTTAAAGCTGTGGCTTATTGCTGTAAGTAAAATGACAATTTATCTTCGTAGCACAATGCCCCGGTTTGTTGTGTATATTACAAAATGTTTGTCCCTTAGTATCCACCTCAAGTCACTGTTTTAGAATGTCATTGCATTGTATATTCATAAAGCCATGTTTGTTTGTACTTACTGTAAGATGGCATGCTGTAGCCCTGTGTGTGGTGCGTGTACGATGCGTATGGTCCTGCAGGTTGGAGGGCAGGGCTGTACTGAGTCTGTCCATATGCTGCCATGACAATGACCCTGGAGAGGGAAGAAAAAAATGAGGAAACGTTTGGTAACGAGTTTGACTTCTCGATATCCATTTCACTGTTTGTGTCATGTTAGAATTCAGTATGAGGAAGAGCGGCTGGCTGCCAGGAATCTTTAATAAAATTAAAAGATATATGTTGTTTTTTTGTTTTGGTCTCTTTGCTTCGTCTGTCATTAAAAGCTCAAACAAAAACTTAAACAAATCAAAATAAAACTAAGCTTGAAAGTTAAATGAGGTCAGCTATAGCAATTTCCAGAATCGCATTTTAAATTTTTGCACTTTACTAGGATAGCTTTGCATGACCCATAGATAAAAATAATCCTTATTTGATCCTCAGTTGATCTAAAACAAGCTATTTTCACTCCTATTTCCTTTTAGTGTAGCCTCTCTTCAAACAAGCTTTCTTTTGATTGGCTGCCTCCTGCAAACATAAGATGGCTCGGTCCTCTGTGCTCACAGCAGAGCTGTGTGAACTGAAACTGGAATTTTGAAGAGTCTAAAGCCCATGTCTACAGTTCCTTTGATCATACGCACGCTTTATATAATAAGGTAGAGACATCACAAAAATAGAAAGAGTAAGCCACAACAATCAGATGACCCTTTATGAGCAAGCACTTGGTAACAGTGGGAAGGAAAAACTCCCGTTTAACAGGAAAAAAACTTGAGACAGAACCAGGCTCAGGGAGAGGCAGCCATCTGCTGGGACCGGTTTGGTGGTGAGGGGATGGCGTGGAAATGAAAGACACGCCGTGGAAAAGAGGCACAGTTTAATAATATCTAATAATTATATGCAAAGTCGTGAATAAACAAGTAGAGTGAAAAGAGGAGAGGAGAAGAAGAAATACTCAGTGCATCATAGGAAGCCCCCAGAAGCTCAGGCCTATTGCAACATAACTATGGGAAGGTTCAGAGTCACCTGATCCAGCCCTAACTACAAGCTTTATCAAAAAGTGATAAATGTCACTAAAATGTAATTAAAAGAGTACCTGAGGATTTGTAATGTCCTTGGATTAGGTGACAAAAAGCCCTGTGAAATGAAGCAAGAGTGGACACCATTAGAAAATAAGCCATGAGATCAGCCAAGAAAAAGACAATATCTCTCAGTTATGATAAGACATTTATCGATTATGTAACAAAGTTCTCAGTCATTTCTCAGACAGACTGCATGCCTTTGTAGTTTGGCTCTCCTACCTGCTCCTGTAGAGAGAGCTTAAACCTCTTTATCCTCTCACACTGGTGTTTGTCAGGTTTCTTTCAAGTTGTCAACTCTCCTGTGGAAACAATAGTGAATACATACCATCAGGACATAGTCATGCAGTTTACTGACATGCCTCAAGCCCTGTTGAAGCAAAACAAGGAGAAAATAATATTTTATTCGTGCAAACAGTTCAAAAGGTTAATAGGTTTAAAGAAGACAAAAAAAGATGGCGAGAGATTAAGCTAAATGTGGCATTGATGCGAAGCCATTGTCACAGTGACTTCAGACAGTCAAATATGGAATCTGAAAGTCAAATGAGGAGTTACAGACACCAGGTACAAATGTTTCTAAGGTTGTTTTTTTTTTTGCAAAGTAGCCTGCTTTAACCTTTCAAACTTACTCTGCTACCTGGCACCTGTGCCATGCAAATTGTGTGTTGCTACATGGGGAATAGTTCGCAAACCAAAATAACAGTGGGGGTGGATAGGGTTATCAACAGAAAGCTGTTAAACAGAATTTCTGTTGGCGGACATGGTGGGACAATAGAGCTGATGAGTAAACACGATGACATGATGAAATAATGACATGAGGCGAGGGAACGTTTTGCCAGATATTTTTCCCTTGAGCTACAGTGGCTCTTTAATTTATTTGCTTCTGCAGGGTAATTAAAGGTTATTTTAGGGTCTATCTTATAATATAAAGAGCGTTGAGGCGGCTGTTGTTGTGATTTGGCGCTGTATAAATAAAATTGAATTGAATTGAATGTTGAAAGAATCTGAGAAATATGATAACATATTGCTTTATTGGATAGTGAAATCATTTTATAATCACTCAATTAACCACAACCAGATCAATATGGCCTTTTTGATTTTCCTGTCAATTTACAGATAATTGAATATATCAGCGTAATGTGATATGAGATTAGATTAGAAGACGTACAACTGACAGGGCCTACCCAATTAACAAAAGCAGTAAAAATAAGAAAAAGGGATTCTGTAAAGTGGGCTGATGGTTAGACACAATCTGTAGCATATAAATTAGTTAAAGGAGCAAGCTCAATAAGGTCAGTCTGCCCTACAGAGCTCCCACTCGCATGCTGGGAAAAAGTCAAAATGCCATCTGTGTTACACATGTAGGATCAAAATGAAGGGAACTCTTGATTTTGGAGCGTGCAATGATACTATGGCAATCCTGTGGTAATAGTTTTGAGAGGATCCACAAAGAAATATCGTTTTGCTGTGAAAGTACAGCTGCAGTGCATCCAACTTCTTTGTAAAGAAGTAAACTGCCTGCCAAGCCTTATCGCCTGACATCAGTACAGACATCAGTACAGACCTCTCTAAGTCTCTTAAGGCTGAATGGGGGAAAAAAAAAATCCTGCAGCCATGTTCCCCAATGTTGTTGAAAACAATTTCTGAAGAGTGAAGTCTGTTAGAGTGCTAAAATGTTGATGTATATGTGCGTATCGTTCCAGTGGCCAAGTAGGTGTCAGAGCAGTGAAGAAAGCTGTGACTAAATGCTATGGTTACCTGTCTTTGTTCAGCATAATCGTTGTTCCTTTGTAAATATATGACTGTGTTTGCAATAACATGAACTATTTTATTAATTTTATATGCTCTTTTTGGTTCTCCCTTCCCCCTCTCTCTTCTTGCCTTAGGCCATTGCAATCTGGCAAAGCTGTAGCTAACTGCCTGACCTCCAACCTCACTGACAACACATTGACAGAGACAGATGACAGTGATGAATTATAAGAGAAACTAGGTTTCAGAGCAGCAGAGACATGAGGATGACTGAGAAAGAAGCCTGAAGTGGCAGAAATTAAAGATGCATCATTAGTGGCATCACAAAAGCACAGATAAAATGCATTATTTGTGTATCGTTTTATTACAAATCGCTCACTCTCAGCCACAAAGACTTACTAGATCCAGTTGCAGGTTTATAGTATTGACCTTACCGTAAACATAAATACATGTGAATGCCACATCTAGGTGGTTTACTTAAGTTATTTCTTTTTCTTCCATTACAAACACAACCACAGCTTGAAAGCATAAAATTGTATCTGAATTATTTTCATCTCAATTTGAAATCTAAAATCAGGCTTTGCAGTTTAGATATAATCAGTAACCTTTGTTTAAGTGCTTGCAGCCTGATCTGACCCTTATCACAGGCAGACTGTGAAGCTCAGTATGATGACACTGATACTGCAGTGCAGAAGAAAAATAAGGGAAGTTCTGTTGTGCTTTGCATTTCCTAGTACTTTCCAGGGAGTAAAACTAAAAGCAACGTCTGTTCAGAGTCCTCTTGACTTTAGTTGTAACAGTCCTGTATACACACACCCACACGCACGTACACGCAAACACAAAAACTGTATGAACGCCAAGGCACTTCCTGGTTCAGGTTGAGGCCTGGGATGAGGGCGGCCAAGGCCATGGGAACTACAGGACACCGGAGGGAAGATGAGCGGCGCTCAACAGAGATGTGGAAGGCCAAGAACTGAAACTGAAGCTAAAACAAACCCAGCAATGCTACAGGGGGCCGCAAGGCCACAAGGCCTGTCTCACCAGCTTCACCTGGGTCTCAGAGTTCTGCTAGACCTCGGCTTATTTCACGGGTATCAAATTCTAGTCTTTGTGGAGTGCATTGTGCTTTAGGGTTGAATTTGGGGAAAATAAAAGGAAAACATCTGTTTATGCAGATTTACCATTTATTAAGTTAAGCCACAGATTTGACTGACACAAAACGGACTCACACCTGTACGTGATAAACTAGCTGCACTTATTAGGGTGTTGTCATGTACAAGAATCTGGTTTGTATGACATGTTATCAAATCTGGAGGAAATTCTAAATTGTTGAAAAACTGTCACATAACGTGACAGTTATGTCACGTTATCTTCTGCTTTGAACAAAACTAGCAAAGTTTGGTATTTTAACTAAGTGACCCACGAGTTCTCACCAGATGCTGTAGCTGGTGGTAATTTCCAATGAAGGGTGTGTTCCCTATCTTATTTACATTAGTCAGACAATTAGGTGACCAGTGTCTGTCTGGTGTTGACAGTGTAAATATGTATGGAGTAACAGTGTCTGTCTGAGTCTCCCTCTGTCTGTCTGTCTGAGTCTTGATATGAATTTATAGTAAGCGTCTGGTTACAGCCTGAGGTGACCCACGGATGGTCTGACCGTTATTATTGGTTTTCAATCATCAGCTTGAAAAGGTGATTTGGTGGTCTCTAGTCACAGCATATGGAACCCCACCTGGAGCCCTCAATTCGTACAGTCTGCATAAGTGCCTGGGGGAATTTGGGGGGGCTGTTTCACGGTTGCACACAAAACTCTCTCTGAGCTGCTGATAAAAGACATTGAACAAGGACCCACTATTTGGATTTATGTCAATGTTTTGGGGAGGAACTTGATGCCATCTGCCAACCGCTGCCCCCTTTAACCATTTTTGGCACACAACTGAAAGTTCAGCAGACTACAGAAAACAGGAAAATATATGGATATTTATGTTCAGAACTTTTTTTTTTGTATATTTAATAATAAAAAATAAAAAAACCTACATCCATCCACAAGTAAAAACAAAGCCAACAGTTCCAAATATAAATGAACACAAGATGATTTAGTACACATGTGGGAAAACACTGTTGTTTTTCCCTGACATTTTCATTATTTTTTTTTCTTTTGGTATTATGATGATAAAAAGCCCTTTCAGAGCCTGCAAACTCTGTCCAGTAATGCTGGAAAATCTTTCAGTAAACAGAGCGCAAACTTCATGCAAATCTGCAAGACTTTCCATCCAGGGACTGGGCCTGGTCTGGCACTTATTTTCTTTATCAATTATGTCTGCTGATTATTTTCCTAAGTAAACATGTGCACTAAATGTTCTAAAATGTGCACATCTTTGAATTGCTTGCTTTGTCTGATAATTTACATTTACATATTTACATACGTTTTGTTTTTTTTTGTATCCAAGTTTCCAATATTCAAAATAGATAAGCTGTAACATAGTGTTGTTGTTTTCTATATGTGATTTACTACCGCTGACTGTTATTGCTATAACTACATGAATAAAGCAATGGCCATCCTTACTTACAGAAAAAACTCAATCAGCAGTGGTTAAGTTGTAACACTTGGAAAAACCATACAGAAATATTTTTGTTGACTCCATGAAAAGTTGGATATTTTCTAACGCCACAAAAAACAAACAAAAAAAAAGACACACATGCACGAGACGGTTCCATGTTGTAGACACCTGTTGCTGTAGAAGTGTTCCTGTCAGGTCTTTTGTAGTTTTCATGCAATCACTCCCGTCTTACCCCAACTTATCTACAATATTTACAATATCAACAAAAAAATCTGTTAACTTCCGTAATCACTTTAAGACATACACAAATGATTACAATAAAGACTCTGTTGACTAGCTCAGCTTTTTTCTGTCTCCTTTTTTTCTTGAGAGAACAAAACAGACACAAACGAACACAACTGAACGGTGACGCCAATCCAGTATTTTCATTTGTGTGTTCATTTAAAACTGAAAGAGATAGAAAGAGGGAACGCCTCTGAAGGAAACAGAAGTGATTCTGCAAGCGGCTTCAATTAACCTCTGGCAGCAGTGAACCTGTTGTCAACTCTGTCTACACACTGTAACTTTACCTCCAAGACTTGGTGTCCTTTCTTTTTCTCCTGACTAACTCCAACAACAGGACTGCTTGAATGTCAGCAGTCCACTCCGTCTCTTGGTAATCAAAGCTTTTTATTCGACTCTACTGGCACCTTTATGTCGATTTCTCAAACACACACTCTTTGCTCTGTTCTACATTTCAGCTCGCATTTGTTTCTTTGCAAACTCGGTTAACTCCCTGTGTTCAAGGAACAACACTTATAATATGCCTTATAATTTTCCCCCTGTACTATTGCCAAACCCAAGAAAGACCACCTACGCCAAAACAAGTGCCCCGGGACAGGGGTCAGAGAAGGGGACAGCTGGCAGACCTCCCAGCAGCCTAGGGGAGTGGGTGTGGGTTGGAGAACTGGGCTGACCCCAGTCAGATGGTGGTCTGGCTCCCAGGTAAAAAACATCTGGTCTGGTGATGGGAGGGTGGCTTCGCATGCGCTCATGAATTTAAAAGTGACACATGCCTGACTGCATGAGTGCTCCTGCCTTCTCTAATGAACTCATAGACGCACACTAAAGTACACACACTCTCAGACTTGCTGTTTTATTAGTCATTAGGTTTACCCTCGATCGTCTCCCTAGCACGTGATGGCAAGCGGCCGCCGTAGCCGCTAACAGCTGGCCAGACAGAACTCAGCAGTAGCTGAATCTCAGAGGTGCTACAGACAGACTGAGGTCCAATTACTTCTTTACTGGTAGATTTACTGTGCAAGAGTGTGTTTGAGAGAGACAAAGAAAGCAAGAAAGAAAACTGGAGATAAGAATGCCAGAAAAAATAAGATATTATTAAATATGAATTAGAACTCAGTGACAGACTGGCAACCCCATCCTGTGGCAGCTGGGATAGGCTCCAGCCCCCTGCGACCCTGAATTGAATAAGTGGAAGAAAATAGGTCGATGGATGGGTGAATTAGAGCTAACAGATGGAAAAAGTGTAAAAAAATAAAAATAAAATTATATTATATGAGGAAAAAGTAATGCTGAAAAAAATTCTGACACCTAAAAAAATATTCCATGGACAACTGAGAAATATTAAATTCTCTTTTCGTTGGATGGCGCTCACATATTAACCCCCCGCCCCCCAAAAAATGGTCACAGTCGGTTTTGTTGCAATGTGTGTGGCTTCACTATTCAAGATGAGATGAGGAGATAGCCAGAAAGACAGCTGTTGTCTGCTGACAGCCCAGAGTTTATTACACATACCCAGACCTACACACACATGACCACAGGGCCTCCCCGGGAGCTTTCTGGGCCTTAAGGGAATTAAATATGGGGGAGAGAATGGCAGGAAAGCAGGAGACATTAAGACGAAAGTTTCATAACGTTTGAGCAGTTCGACAAACAACAGAGACACGTTTTCGATCCTGACTTTTTGCTAAACCAAACACATTCACAGTAGCGTGCAGTTTCTAATAATTCAAAATTAATATCTAAATTGTGTTGAACTGTCAGCTTCTGTGTTGCTGGGCTTTAAATAAAGAGCCCTAATAAAAAAAATTTTTAATCTAAAATCCCCAAAATGTTTTTGGACGTTTAAACTTTTACTTATTTCCTTAACATTTTACCTGATTGTTTGCAGGCTGCTCAGGCCAACAGAATAAACGACATTAAGAAAACACAAACCAGTATATTTAAAATAAAAAACAAATAAATGATCAAGCAACCACACTGACGTACACTGTTCACATAAATGCAACCAATATGACTTTGACCTTGTGTGCCTGTTTGTGAGTCAGGATTAACCTCGCTGTGTCACTTGACTATTGTCTCCCTGTGACTGTTAAAAAGACAGGACAAACTAGTGTCTGGGAAATACACCAAGTGCAATATTAGACAGGTAAATATGTTTTTAGACAAAGACAATATACCACTATGTGGACAAATTTGGTCTGTACACCACGCTGATTAAAGCACAAGGAGAAGATGCCAAGCAGTGGTGTCTAAGAGCAAATAAGCTGACTAAATGGCTGAAAAAATATTTGGTTCTGCGCCACATGCGAATGCAGCAAATTAGAAAGCTTTGCATTGACACAGTGAAGTCTGGCTCTAACACTGCTGTAGCCTTAAATTCATGTCATTAAAACTGCTTGACTCCCAGTGAGAGTGAGAGAGAGAGAAGAGAGGGGCTGAGCAGAAAGGGACAAACAGAAGCCATAAGACATCAAGAGCTGCACAGCTGTGAAGAAATATCATAAAGTCGGTGCTGATAAAGTCAGGAAGAGCAGAGCTTCCTATGAAAATATTTATCATTCCAGAAACGTTTGGCTACAGAGGGGTTTGGAATTAATTTGTGTTTTCTTAAGAGGGGGTGCCTTCGGTTCAGGACGGGGAATTCTCCACAACTCGGGAATTTTTGGGTTCCTGCTTATTCACAATTTATTAGAGCTAGTAATAAGAACCATGGAGTCTGAGGAAACAGAGAGAGAGAGAGAGAGGCAGAGGGAGAAAGACTGTGAGAGGCTCGGGTCAGCTATAGAGAAGAAATCCAGAAATGGGGCCTAATGTTATTAGGAGACACACCACAGTGTTAAATCAAACGCGCTCGAGCACAAACCTTGCGTATGTGGTTTGAGCCAGCATCCCCATCGCCTCCATCAGACCCCTGGATATTTGTGGAGATTGAAATAGAGGTAGCTCAGGAGATTTGAATTTATGGTCGGTTGGGGATCTGAATTTCATACGCCAACTATCTAAAGTAAGACTCCCTCTTTGGGACAGAGATATTTGACAGTGAGTGGCAGGCGACACGTATGCTAACTAGGTTTTTATAAAATTCAGAGCGGTGGTATATAGGGAACATAGTTTGGTGTCCCATGTGATATAAAAAAAAAAATCTCTGCCTGTACAAAAATGTGATTGTTTAACTTATTAAACTTTAAATGTAATTTAAAAAATCCTAATTAATATATATGTTTGATCTATATATCATGGCAAAAATCTACAAGAAATCCAAGAAAATGCGGCATCAGATTTTTTTCATGCAAATACATTTATTTTACAGGAGTCTGCTAAAACCAGAGGACCCCATTAATCATTACTCTTCCGCCCCTGTACCCGATAGAAATGTTTAAAAATAATTTAAATCACTGGCAAAACAGGAGCGTGAGTTTTCTAGTCTGGAGTAATGAAGGGGTCCTTGACAAATATGAATACCAGTCTTTGAAAAACGCTTACGGGGAGGCTCCCTTCATTTAGTCATTGAGGGTCATCGCGTGGCTGCTACACGGGTGTCAGTGATTTGGGTGTAATCTTCTGTACTTATAGGCCCGAGCAAAAATTTGTCCAAGGACTCAAAAAGCACCAAGAAAAACAAAAGGAGCTCGATCAAAAGGCACCTTACACACTTCTGCCCCAGATTTTCTTTCTTTTTTTAATGGCTCGGCAAGACACAACATAACCGTTTTGCTGATGGTGATTTGGGGATTTTCTACGGCTAAGAACTATTCTTAAGAATCATAGTTAAACGTGTAATCAGAAAGTACTATTCTCAGCCCATAAGACTTTTAAACTACACTGAAACAAACAAACAAACAAACAAAAACAAAACTAACCAGTTTTACTTGTATATGGCCCGGCATTTTTCCGCTTTAGAAAACATTTGTCCCTACAGAAATAGGAAAAGTGCCAAGTACTGTTTGTATCACGGCTTTGAAGATTCCTATAATTATACATTACATTTGGGCTGTGTCGTATTTTTTATAAATCAAATTATAATACAATATATAAAAACTAATTATTTAACCATACCAATAATACCATCATTATTTTACCCTAATTGTGTAATAATAATAATAATAATAATAATAATAATAATAATAACAATAAAATAGCCAAACCAGGAAAAAAATATAACAGTGTAGATTAAATATTATACCGTAAATTTACTTTAGTATACACTGGTTCGGTTTGAAAGGGGGGGGGGGGGGGGGCAAAAAAAATTTTTTTTAAGGGGAAAATTTTTTTTTTTTGAATTTTTTTTTTTAAAAAAAAAAAAAAAAAAAAAAAAAAAAGGAAAATAA
>VOQK01024481.1:0-17036 GCA_015052645.1 Benitochromis conjunctus | reverse complement strand
AAGTCTGTGCAGATGTTATTCATGGTCTGATCGATGAGTGATCTTCAGGTTCACATTAAACAACTTAACCCCTAAATCATTTGGTCTAATAAACATTTGCTTTTTGACTATTAATTTATAAATTGCTCTCATGGTTGTGATGACAATAGATATTACTGAGATGCCTTTGTTTTATAAAACCCGATACATTCTGTAAACACTTAAATATGAGGATGTAACAAATGTTTTATAGCTATAAACCAAACACTGGTAAAGCAGCAGTTTGTCATCACGTCACTTCAAAGGTCTAGTCCACTGTGTCATTTTGTCATTGTGCAACCACATGAAAAACAAAACCGCACTACTTGGTAAGATAAGTCAGTGTGCAAGGACACCGGCCATAATTTAGCTTAGGTTGCATAAAGTCATTGTATTTTCTTGAACGTCTATCTACTATGAGGTTAGGAAAATTGAGGAATTTTCTTCTTTGGTTTTTTCATTTTGCTTTGTTTTGTTTTTTTTTGTGAAATTGTTCGAATAATTTTATTCTTGGAAATTCTCACACAAAACAAATCAGTAAAACATCCCCCAATGGATGTGAAACTACTGCAGCCTACTGCTTCTCTCCCCTTTCCACTTGCCTTCAGCTATTTTTACTTTTTTTAACAACATTCCCATGTGATTATTGTTTTTCTCATTGATCACTGACAGAAAATGCTTTATTGGATCCATCTATGCCCTATAGTCTATGCTGTGAATCCAATGACTGCTGAGGCCAACGTGTTTATGGTCATGTCTGTGAGCAGTCGACAGGCACTGGAACGCTGCACACAACCACACCTAATTAGAACAAGACTGTTTGACTTACTGCATTACCCTGTTATTACTCAGACTGGGTACAGAAGGACACAAGGCCTGATTTTAATAACTTTGCAGACAATTGAGGGAAATTTTCAAGCAGTCACCAAGGCAGGCAAGTATTTACACACATGGTTGCTGGACTATTGCCCAAGAACAGGAAGGAATCAGCATGATGGATACATGTATGAACAGTTAAAATTCTCTCATGTTAACAAAATTACTGTTTTCATGAACATGTACTAATCTAAATGGAAGGTATCAATTATTAATCATCCCCAGAGTTCCTCTAAAATCTCAAATGACTTATCAATAATTCACGCATCTGACCATCTGAACGGATTCGCTGCTGGTTTAATTATCTCACAACTAACGGGGCTTTTAAAGGACAGGTTTCGCTCTATTTAGGTAATCACTTTATTGATAAACCACCAGCACAGAAAGAAAGTCAACTGTCCTGGGAGCATAATTGATGGATGGTGAGTGTTTTTTTTTTAACATGGTGACAGATCATCTATTCTACCATCCCCCTTTGGCTTTACCAAGTCTAGTCTTACTGCCATTAGACTGTGGTGATGGAGAAGAAAAGCGTGACTGAATAGTAAGGTCTAACGGCAACACATCCTTGCCATAAAAAGACAAATGCTCACAGTTTCAGGAGAGGTTTTGTAAGTTGTTGTTTTTTTAATCTAAATTAAGGGGTGTACGTTTCATTGTTGTTAGCTGACTGCTGAACTTTACCTTATAATAAATCTCAAACACATGAGCAAACACATTTTACACCCAAACTGTCACTGAGTCACGTTGCTTCAAGTTAACGTTTGTTATTTCCCTTTCATCTTCCTTATCCAGAGCGGGGTTTCCTCCTATGTTTTCACTCTTTTGATATACCGCTGTTCACAGTGAATACTAATCACCACGTCATCCTGAGTCTGAGCAGTTTTGGGAGCAATGTAAGCGCAGTGAATCAGCTGACATTAACAATGACTTGCCGGGCCCACTTACAAAGCTTTGGAGAATATGTGCTTGTTTCATGCTAGAGGGTTGTGATAATAGGACTTTTGGGATCCATAAAAACTAACGGCTGCAGGAGTTTCTGCATGTCTCAAAGCGTGAATCATGTTTTCTGCTTCTGGACACAGCTTGAGGTCCTTTGTGTGTGTTAAATTTGTCAGACTGTTTTTTGCTTGTCTCTTTCTTTATCACAGTCTTTAGATTTTACAGACAAAGATCATGTTATGCCTTGTTTTGATTGATTTTGTGACAGCTGGCAATCGACTAGAACCGTTTTGGCGTAGTCTCTCTATCTACGCCTAACAAATACAACTTCATTCTAGTTGTGACATCGGCATGTGATCACAAGGTGAAATGCATAATCAGTGGTTTAAATTCTTTAAGCAAAACCAAAACAAATATCCGCAGATGTATGTAGAAAGAACGAGAGCTTTTTGTACATTAACAAGTTCTGTTTCAGTCTGTTTCTGCTTCAATGAGAAGTAACCCCAATCATGTTTTGGAGGGTATTAAAAGGACTTTTGGAAAGAAAAGAATAAACAAGAATATCTTTGATTATCTTTTGCCTGTTGATTGCCAAGACTTTGGAGAACATATTTCAAAAGAAGTTCCATAAAAAATAAAAAACCCTCCAAAAAACCCCAAAGATGAACTGATGCAATGAAGAGTTGGTTTGCAACCAAAGCTTAACTCGTCCCTGTGTCCCACTTAAGTCTAAACACCAAAAATAGAAAGCTGTCCTTTGAGCCACATCGTCATCTTTTACACAGACAAACTGTCCATATGTTGAACTGCACTAAGGAATGCCTCTCTGCTCTTTCTAAGCTTGGCACCTAATATCCAAATTGAAGCTCTAAACAGCTGCTGCTTTACTTTCTCTCTGCGATGTAGCTGGGAAACCTGATCTGTGCTATTGATCAGACTTCCATGTTGTTAGCTAGAAGCCTGATGTCTCCACATTCACTTTATGACCCTCTCCTAAAAGAAGGGGGGGTGTGATTAATGATAGATAAAAATATATCCCATAAATCTTCCCAGTAGAATTTCATCAGATGGATATAAAGGAAGTGTGTCTATTCTGAATATTGTTCATCACTGCTAATTCTTTCCTGCGGTGCTTTTTTATTGTTATAATTTCAAAGTCTACATAGGGTTTACATTCTTGAGATCAATTCTGTTTTCTTATTGTCACCTTGGATGTTCAAACACACTGGGCTTGCTTGAGACAAACCAGGAAAATTTGGGTTTATTATTTCACGCTTTAATGATTATCTGGCTTGTTGTACTCAGCATAATATGGCTAGTCTGTCACTTCAGCCTAAAGACATGGCTGTTCAACTTGGCTTAATCCTGGATGGGGGCAAGGGAGAAAAAAGGAGAATGCCAGACTAGTGAATAGATAGGCATAGTCTGGGGGGGACGCTGAAGAAAAATATCTGAACGGCATTTTGCAAAAGCACCTCTTAAGTTAAGAAAACATGGGAGTTGAGGAGAAACAGCTGTGTGCACTGAAGCCTGGCATCCTGAGGACAAAAACACAGGCAGTTCATAATAAAAATAATAAGCCTGCTGAGTTCTTAATAAAGGCCCGAGATGAGACAATACAGTCAAATGAGGGGCACCCCATGTATCTCAGATTGCCCTTGTCACTACAAGAGACCAGTCTTACCACCACAGAAGAAGAAAGAAGGGGTTTGGCAGTGGCAATGGGATGTTGTTGGCTTCATCGTTTGGTTCCATACACCAACTTTGCCACAGAGAAATTGGCAGAACGATCCAGTCTTACTCCATGGTGCCACACGTGGCTATGGACGGTACCATGTTAATGTTGGATCAGAGCCACTGGTTGGGTTCAGAGTCTGGAGTGAATACTCCAGTGTTTATGTGTGGATATACTGTATTTGTGCCTGTGTGTGTGGTTTGGGTTCAGAGCTTAATGTGGAATGCTAGGGAAAGCCCAAACCACCCAGTTTTTCATCTTGTCCTTCTCTTACCTCACTCTTTTCTGTCATCTGTCTCTTTCTCCTCCTTCGCTCTTTCTGCCATCTGGCCTCAGTGAACAGACCTCTGACAGAAGTGCTCAGACAGCTCAGTCATAATGGTCTGGGTGGCATTAATGGGGCTCATTTTATTTCACCAAATCGTACTGCAAAAACTTCACCGACAGCTTTGCCAATAAATAGTCGGCGGTAGATGATAAATCGTTGACAATCGCTTCTCCATTAAAAATAAAATAAAATTTTTAAGAGAAGAGCACAAAGGGACTGCTATTACACAGACAATTCACACTGAACTAAATGTTCAGGAACTATTAGAATGGTGATAATATTCAGGAGATGATGATTTATCTTTCATGCCCCTGTGTTTTTAGCCGTAGCATGTCCCATGAGAGGCAATGCTAGGCTCCATATAAGTACTGATTTATGGGAACCCAGGGAGCAGAAAGAAATGGGACAAGCATATTAAAGCATATATCATCACAAATAACTTTGCTATCATAAAACAGCAACCAACCTTTGGTGGAGGCTAAAGGGAAACCTGTAAAGATGGTAGAAAAATGAGCACTGTGAGAAAAACTGTAAGGACCAAAGACCAAGAGTGACCAGTAAGCGAATACTGCTTTGATTAGTCATGCCTCCATAGTCTTTCAAATTACCCCACGTGCCCTGCATGCCTCTTATCTATAAGAGCTCTATAATGTTTTTTTGTGTCTGTTTAGTGTTTTTATTTTCTTTAAAAAAAAAATCTGAATTAATGTTGACTCCCAACAGTGTCAATAGTAGAGTAACATGTTGATAGGAATTTATTCCTCCGCACTAAATCTTTCCCAAGGTGTACCAAAACCAAAGGCTATCTAAATTAACCCAAACCTTGATACTGATATTCAGTTTGACTGTATTAATGCCCCCCCCACCAAAGTGCAAATATTTACCCATCCCTTCTCTGGTCAAGCTCTGAAGCCAATATCATAACAGTGGAGTTGCGCTAGCTCAAGCTTATTTCTTTGAGATGTGAGCTGCTGTGGAGACAGTAACCAGAATTGGTCAAGGAAGTGAAAACTGCATCCAATCTCACAAACAGACAGTACTTAAAAAAAACTATACTTACCCAAATGCATTGTTCTCATCTATCTGTCTGAAGAAGGCATGACCACAGGCAGTATTAACTTTTAAGGGATCGTATTTTATTTTGTATATATTTATTTTGTTTTCTTAGTAAAACAAATGCAGAGTGGAGGTTTCTGCTGAAACCTAATTTTGAGTATATTTATTTTTTATTTCTGTGGGTATAGTGCATATGTAGCATTCATTTCAGCTTTTAGCAAGTTTTTAAATATTTTTTTAGTAATAACTGTCAAGTGGAAAGCCTTTTTTTGTTTTTCCAAAAATATATATACTTTTTCAAAAACATTGTACATGTATTTACATTTTTATGCATTTAATTCAATTGTTACCTGCAACCTGTTACTGTACGTTATTACCAAAAAGTTGATTCTGTTCATCTGGACGCAGTGACTCCAAGTGACTTCTTCAGTCTCGGCTGAATGCAGGTTTCCCCAACCTTATAGACAGTACCTCACAGCCCATTGTTGGTGGTGCTACTTTCAGTCATTATGCAAATGTACTGTTTATAAGGTTGGGGAAACCTGCAGTCAGCTGAAACTGCAGAAGTCACTTGGATGATTAATGAAAAGTTTCTCCCCCATGACAACGCTACGTCCAGATGAACAGAATCAACTTTTTTGGATTTACTTACCTGGATGATTGAGCATGCATCAAGACATGTTATTGTAATGTATATAAATAAACTAATGATAAAACAATGACTTAAAATCCATATATATCCCTTCCTATTCAGCTGTATGTTGTTTATATAAGAAAATGGCAGTAAAAAACTCTATAAATCATTATCACTTTGACCTTCTGATCAATCTATTGATCTTGAAAGAGAGGTCAAAGGTGAAATGTGACATGATATTTTAAATCCTTATACGGTACTTTCTATACGTTGACAATACACACCACCCTTTTAAGTATCACAGTTTCTAATTTATGCATTATTTTTTGTCAATTTCTGACCAATAAATCATTAAGTTGACCTTGAAGACCTTGGTAGAGGCAAATTTTAATGCATTGTTGACATGACCCCACTCTACACTCTACTGTGCACGGTCGCTTGCTAGCTATTTAAGCTAAGATCAGCATTCATTTCAAACTGTGTCACTCACCATTTAAAGGGGAAAATTCAGGCTGTCATGAATTTACTGAAATATGTTTCTACAATGTCACAAAAGGGGGGAAGAAAACCCTCAAAGGATGAAGTGTGCAAAGTAGCAGCAATATAAATCCTTTCTTTCATTCATGTGTTTCCATGAATTGAAATGGCAATAGAGGTCTACCCACTAAATTGAAAACATGTCAGGCGAATACTGGCTACAAATCAGCAATATAAAGTGAAGGGAGTTGCATCCAACACATGATGATGACAGGATATAGGTATTATATGCTCTTAAGGGCACTTGCGTAACTACAATCTCAGGCTTTCAGGTGTGAACAGGTGCTTATTGCCCACTGAGCAACCTAAAATGAAGTTAGTAATAGATATTCAATTTTTTTAGAATTAAATCCATGATTACTTTAGTAAGTAGTTAGTAAGTGACTTATTTAGACGCGCTAAGGAATGCAACAACTTTGAATTTGAACCAGCTAAAAATAAACTCACAACAAAACACCTGCTTTGAAATGCTTCACATCCAGAGCACTGTGTTTACTACAGCGTCACGCACAACCGTTTAGCACAGGATTCAAAGCTTCAAAGACTTTCTCTGGTAAGTTTCTGTTAAACAGTAAACTATGTATGATTTAATAAAGAATATGTGTCTTAACTAGAACAATCCTTTCCAACATCTTTAACCAAGAATTTTTCCCATGAACAAGGAGGAGCATGGTATGTAACACTTATTTCTCAGCGAGCCCAATGTGCTGTGATAACGTGATGTTGTTTTAGGGTAGAAAAAATATTTCCTCCTGTGCTTGCATGATAGTCTGACCACAACGTGCGACAATGTTTGGAGAACTTAGACTAGAAACCTTACTTTCCTCTCTTTTCCTCCTCCTGCATCTCCTTTTCTCCCTCCACACGCATTGTTCATGTGTTGCTGATTACCCACAAGTCCAGGTCTCAGCCCAGAGCTTCCACTGTTTCGATTCATATGGTTTAAAGAACTTTGGAAATCCCCCCATCCAACCCCTACCTTAAAGCACCCGGCGTAACCGTACATCTACAAACATGGCGTTTGTGGGTCGTGTATACAAGTGCATATCCTCTCCCACATGTGAACACATTCAGATGGACTGTATGCAAAGTAAATGCGTATATACACACACGAGCACATGCACACGACACCCCTTGTCTTTCTTTTCTTAGGCTCTTTTGATTGACAGTGCCTGCTCCTGCAAGGGATTATAGTAGAAAATAGGGGTGTGGGTCCTGGGGAGGGCGATGGGGGTTTGAGGCCAGGGTGAGGGAGAGTGAGAAAGAGGACTGAGGATTAGGCCCACTGAGCTTCATTAACCTGAATGTTTACACAAGCTGATCTCTCGCAATGAGACCCTTTTCCTTCCCACAAGTGTCCCCTTCAAGAATCTGCTGCCCCTTCCTCCATCCCCTCAAACCCACTGAAGCAATGAAGTCAGCAAGTCAGGCATGAAGTCCGTGCTGATAAGACCCAGGACACAGGATGGTGTGAAGGAGCTGTTTAAAAAAAAAAAGACGTTTTTCTTCCATATTAAAAATAAATCAAGTAGTGGTTTACCTACGTGCTTATCTTAGATTTTAAGCTGGTTTGAGGATTATAATAATTAAAATTAAACTTTAAAAACACAGCTTTACTGAAATTTTTTTTTTAAAGGTTTTGGATGTTGTGTTTTGCAAGGATTAAGAAATTCTGGAGAATACAGAGACATTAAGTTGAGGCCTCTGTCAATCAATTTTTTTGGTTAAATGCCATACTTGCTAATATGTGCAACAGACATTTTTACTTAATAATAATAATAATAATAATAATAATAATAATAAAAAACCTACAGTTTTTTTTTTTTGGCAAACATGTGTTTGGTTGTCAACTTTAAAGAAATGGACCAACTGAAGTAATTTCAGATCTTGTTGGATTCCATCTGTGATTTCCATAATGAATGACTTGGAGGAGTTTATCTAAGACCGGAACATTTGGCAACATTTGACAAAGCAGTTTCTGAGCAGCAGTTCCTTACCAGAACAGACTAAATCACAGCTAATTCCATAAGGCAGTACAACATAATGCAATGCAAATGTAGAAAGAGGCTAAAGAGCCACTAAATTAGTGCCAATCACACGGCAGACTTCAAACACAGAGACTTGTGCTTTTGTTGCTTCTCTCCAAGGGCCCATTGAGCTGTCCGGAGCTGTGCCTGAGCTTTAAGAACAACACTGGGGGCTATTTGCCTCTCAGATTAAAGAGGGTGAGTTTGCAAGAGAGCTGAAAGCAGTGGTAGTAGGAAGACATGCTCTGTAGGTTTCCCCCTAAAGAGCAGTTAGCAGAACAGAACTGCCGATACTGTTTAGCATCTTTGGGGAAGGGTGTTTTCTCTCTGCACTGAGGTGGAAAAGTAAATTAGCGTTCATTCTGGGCTTGGCTCCGGCCCCGACAAACTGAGAATGGTGTGTTGACAGCCACAAGATTGCTCTCTTCAAAGACCTGTAACTTAAGGGACATGGCTCACGCTTAAGTAAACAGAAAGAAGTCTAGAACTCTTACTTAGACAGGCAGGCTGTGGCATGTATTTCAAAATCACCATGACATCAAATGGCCCAACTGGAAGGTATTCTGCGAGAGGCACTTCTTTGGTGACATCTGCCATGTGGGTCTAATTTTTCACCTTGAATGATTGTGAATGCTGTGGAGGTTCACTGTAGGTCTGTGCTTTCTTGACAAGATGCTGATTCTCAGGACAGAAAAAGGGAAAGGAAGGGAAGTAGAAGGAAAGCTTGAGACAGAGAGAGAAAAAGACAGATAGCCTAAGAGTGCCAAATCACGACTGCTGAGGACCAGCCGTCTACACAATCTCTGACAGGAAAGGGAATGCGGAGGGAAGAGAAGGGGAATGAGAGATTGGAGAAAGGGGTGCTGCGAGGAAAAGAGAGAAATAGTTTTTGAGGAGACATCTGGCTTTGATTAAGAGGGGCAGTGTGGACAAGCCAGGCTTGGCTGCTTGTTTTGACTGGGCTTTTCAGGGGAAGTTGATGTTGTTTGTTTTTGAATAGCAAGTGGTTTGTTAATTGATGAGTACAAGCCATGGAGACAATAACCTGGCCCAGATTAGACATTATTGAAGTTAGGGTGTTTACCTATTTGTGTATTTATGTGCAGTTCGCATGTACAAGTATAGTACGAATTTGTGGGAATAGTATGGCTGTGTGGGAGGTTGTAATATATACAGAAAATAAATTTCCCCAGGAATGCCAAACTTTTCTTCAGTGTTGCCTCTCACATGGCTTTGATGTGCACGAGATATATTTGCTAAAGCTTCGTTTCCCAGTGCGTTCGAGGCACAAAAAGCTAAAGGAATTCATGGTTTTGATGCTGAAATAGATGTCACAGCAGAAGACTAGCAATTGAAAAGAGGAGAATAAAATAAACACGTGAAAAAACAAAAGCCAAATTTGAAAAGACAGGATTAGAACACATGTGACAAGATGTTGTTGTAAAACGTCTGCTTTTGTGGAGAGAAACGGTAAAGATGTGTGGTATTGGCTGCGGCAGTACGCGATGATTGCTTCAATCTTAAGATGAGAACAAAACATTTTAAACACCTATGCAGCAAAAGTGGGATTCAGAATTCTTCGCTGTCACTTTTTTGCAGACGTATTGAGTGTGAGAGGAACCTCATGGCACAGCGTCCTGCACCACTGAATATGAATAAACCATCAAGTGCAGAGACTCAAGCCAAGCCAAACTCAGCACGCAGGCATCACAGCAGAACAGAACAGGAGGCCCTGGAGCTCTTACTGGCAAGCACAACCGAGCTCCACAGCCCCTCCCTCCCTCCCTACAAACTCCCGTTCCCGAAGTCAATTGCCCATCAAAAGAAAGATAATGGCTTAAAGAAATCATGCAATGATTTATTTTTTTTTTGCCTCTGATTTTTTTGTGATTGTTAAGATGACATGCATTGCCTGCAAAAGAAGATACTGCAGGCCAGAATGAATCCAAGAGAATACTGGTGAGTCTGGTGGGATTTTGAAGAGAAACTGGAGACCTGGAGCAGGCTGCTTGTTTTCAGAGGGCTTTTGGGGTCGTGACGATGATTGGAAGTGATGTCTGTTTGGTAGCTGCTGCTTCTGCTTCAAGGGCAGCTGTATAAAAGTCTTGTTTCTTTGGCACAGTTAGACAGAGTACAACCAAGAGGTGTGTGAAGGAATCAAACATGAAAAGTGATTAGGGGTAACATTTATTAGCCACTTAAGGACAACAATGTAAGCCTCCCTTCTGAATGGGTGCTATTGCGAAATTTATGTGGCGAAAAAAACACCTTCAAATTCTACGTGTCAGTAAGTGTCAGTATTTCAAATTTGCTGCAGTGACTTCAAAACATAGTGTACTAGTGTGGCACTTTTTACAGGGTTATATTATGAAAATATAAATAATTACGACCATATGATCCAAATAATAATAATACTACATTTTGTATTGATTGTCTTAAATAATGTAGAAAAGAGCTGATTCATTAAATATGAGAGTGTGACGGTGTTTTAAATCAGCGGTAACTATGAGCTACCTATTTTACATTTTTTCTTTTACTGTATATGACAAACGTGAGCACGTTCCTGTGCACTTTTTAAATGACACATTTGAGTGTTTACATGTTTCTATTTGACACTAACTATTAGTATTAAATCAATCGTGTTATTTTAAAAACTGTGATCATTATTATAATTTAACTATTTGTAATTTACACCCTCTTATTCCAACCTTAACACCTCACCATGCCTCCTCTGTGCTGTGTTTATTTGGCTTGGAGGTCTTGAACCTCCGTCCACCACACCTTAGCAGCGGCAGTGTGATGCGAGGATCAGTGAAACACTATCCAAAGCATGGGAAACCAGCTGGGAAGTGGAGAACAGGAGCGATGGGAGGATGTTCTCCCTGCTTACCAAACAGAAACTCAAGAGGATTTGTTCCAAGAGTGAGGAGGAAGGTGTCAAAGACGGTATCAGTGTCCTGATGCTTTTCCCATATCTTCAGGGCTTTGTTGTGTTTGCGGTTTGTATGTCCACACGGGGATGAATATTTGTGTTATTGTGTGTGTGTGTTATAGAGAAAGCACACATATATCAGTGAGATCACCAATCGTAAACCATTTCTCTGTCAAAGAGATAATTTTTTTTTTATGTTTCTTGGCCATAATTGAACATTTCACACTGCTCACTATAACCAGCAAAAAAGTGAGCTGTTTTTTTATTTTTACTGCCTGACCACTAATTATGATGTTTACCCAAGCTGGTGGGAGAGGAAGCACAGAGGAATAAAATCAGTGTTGTTATGTCTGATGACTGGGAGGTCTAAAAAATTCAATTTCCTATGGTAGTTATGAGGTGGCGTAGGTTCCACTATTGCACCTTTCAATCCAACTACTCCACCCGGTTGAGGTGAATAGAGATGGAAAAGGAGTGATCAGATTGGTTAAACACTCAGTAGAGTTTCACTCAGATATGGCAGGATGCATTATACCCATACTGGCAACTTAGTCTTTATACACCAGGTGACCTTAAAACATTGATTCAGGTCTTTAATATATTTTTTTTTTATTAGGATGTTGATCAAGAAATAATTTGTTGAATCTAAAACAACAACCTGACTTTCAGCACCCTAGTAGAGGCACACTGGACCTGTCATGGGTAAATACGGGTAATTATAACAATATGAGTCAAAGTGTAATTAATGTTTGCATAACAAAACGTCTTTTAGTACAACTTGAAATGAAGCCATCCAACATTTTAATCACAGCTGCTTCCTTTGCTGTTTCTGCCAGGTCGATTTAATCATGTTTGAATGATGTGACTTATCCAGAAAATCAAACAACCTGCACTGGAGTTCTACCAGAAGACAACTGCAGGTGAGACCTGTGTCTTTCTGACATTACCTCATCAAACCATCACTCAGACAGAAGCACCACCCTGTGGGGAACATTTGCCAATAGGCATGCAGGTGAACCCTTGAATCAGCTTTAATTAGGCTGCTAAGTAAAATGCATTTTGAAAGGTGTGGGAAAGTGAGGCTGGTGCCTGTGAACTTTATAGACCACTGACAGAATGAACTGCAATTTACTGCTTAAAACAAAACATCAGTAAATTGTGATCCTTGTCTTGTGCAGAATAAAAGAAATCATAGATAGATAGATAGATAGATAGATAGATAGATAGATAGATAGATAGATAGATAGATAGATAGATAGATAGATAGATAGATAGATAGATAAGTTCCTCCGGGAAATTCAGATATACTGCTGTAAAGGCTTACTGACATATTCGTCAATTATATAGCTGTATTCATATTAACCTTTAAAAAGTGTGAAAGAATTCAATTAAATTCGACAGCTCGCTGTAGCATTTTCATCAAAGAAGGTGGTTTTGACCCTGCTCTCTCTGGTGCTAATATAAGAAATCTCTCTTATATTAACACTCTTTTAAAACAACATTTCAGTACTTAAATTACTTTTAACCTTACCCAGGGTCCTCACAGTGAAGCACCTACCCAGCGCAGGAGCCCCATCTCTTAGGCTCTTGCTGTGGATACTTCTCTCAACTCAACACTGCAAATTTATTGACAGCTTTTAAAAAATATTTACTGCTTCACTTCCTCTCCCTGTGGGCACCAAGCCTGTAATCTTCCAACCCGTTTATTAGATCATTTGTCAAAGCCTTGAACCTTTCTCTCCCCCACACACACACTTCTTTTTTGTCATCATATTCTCTTGACTCTTTCTTTAAGGAGTGTGTATCACCTATAAAGGTATACATATGAGAGAGAGAGAGAGCGAGAGAGAGAGAGAGAGAGAGAGAGAGAGAGAGAGAGAGAATTAGGTGAGACAGAATGGGCCTTGGAGATTAACTCCTTGCATGCCCCTCTTTTCCTCTTTAAAACAGAATTTACAGCTGATTAGCCTCCACTGTAAAGGCAGGCCCCAGCTCACAGAAGGAACGCTGCAAAACATTTATGCAAGGCCAGACGCAAGGACCCTTATTAAAAACATGTGTTCTTCCAAAGACCCCTCAGAGAGACATCTAGAAAGGGGCTGAATAAAATCTCTGCAGAGGGCTCACTCGTCTCATTTTCAGCACATCGTTGAAGAAATGTCTGAAATAAGACTCATGCATATTCAAAATAAATATATAAATAATAAGTGCCTTAAAAATGTAAAAGTTCCAAGTAAGTGAAACTTCTAGTTGCTGTAAGACAAACAGAGGAACCAGCTCATTACAAAGGAACAAAATATATATGCAAGCACCTCCAAAGGATGAATATACAAAATATATGTTTTATTGTGACTATTATTCATATATTTAAGTATTAAATGCGTATACTTCTTGGCCAACAGCTTCTTTTGCATCACTTTAACAAGCTAAGCTAACTGGTTGCTAGGTGTAGCCATATTTATTTAGCCTACTAACTGCACAAAGCCGCTAGTCTAAAATTCTTACCATCTAACTCTTCGAAGGAAAGCAACCAAACTGTCAAACCATTTCTTTAAAGACCAACAAATCTTTAAATTTAAAACCACAAAATCTGGTTAATCAACTGAAATAATAACTACCCTCCAAATGGATTTTTGCTTAGTGTCCAAACTTAGCACTGAGCTCATTGTACCACAGCAGCACTTAGATTCACTGTTTCCCCTTATGGCTATAATCTGTGTGTGCGTCTGTGTGAGTGGGTGTGGGCAGGAGAAAGTGAGAGAGGGCACGAGAAGGTGAAATTGGGTGTAAAAAGCACTGAAAAAAAAGTGAGAGTGAACTTTGTTATTGCTGAAGACGTGTATGGTGAGGCGGCGGCTGGCGTGGACACCTAGACCCTTAGCTACTGTTGCTGCCAGGCCTCAGCTGCTACGTGTGCTTAGTCTTCACCACGTGCCCACAGAGTACACAGAGCAGCCACAGGTATGTCCCCATCACCCCAGGCCACACCGATCACAGCCAGGACGCTGTCAGAACCTTTCTGCTACCCTGTCAGGCTAACGAGTTGTGACTGAGTCTTTGCTGCCAGCGCACAAGGAGTTGTTCCATTCATATACCTTCTATTGATGTATGGAGACTTTCCTTACCAGGTCACAGCCATAAAGGAGGAACCCTGGAACGTGTGTGTGTCTGTATCATAAGCACGTCTGCTTTTAGACACTGTGAATGCGTGTGTGCTTGCGTGTGGGCGTGCATGTATCCATTTATCTGTTGGTGGGTGTTCAGTCTGGTTTGCCACAGTGGAAAAGATAATCATAAACTGCCTGGCTGATGGCAAAAATGCATCCAGGTGGACTGCGCTTGTGTGCTGCTGCGTGGCTCTGTGTGTCAGCTTGGCCGGGCCCTCAAAGGTCCCAGTTCTTCATGAAATTTGTGGTAAATAAATTGTTGAGCCGTACACTTCAGTGCAGCCAGTGGATCAAAACTATCACACAGCTGGCTGCTGCGACAGGGAAAAATGGGCCGCAATCATTTCGACAATATTAGGCATGTTTTTCTTTATCGTTCCTGCACAAAGTTGAGCAATATAAACAAAACCTAATTTGATCTTTGATCACTTAAACAATGACAATTGTGTGGTTAGGACTTGATGCCAAATTACATGAGATAATTTGCCGTACAGACTATCAAGAGTCTGTATCAATATATGGCAAAAACTCAATAGGGTTAATAACACTAGCATGGCTCAGACCAAGAGGATAGAAAAATTAGTTATGGCCAGTGTTTCCAACTGACATAATTTTAGCTATGCGAGTTTCAACATAAACAGAAAAAGGAATGAGAAAATAATTGTGGTCGACTGGTGTGTGGTAACCCGTTGGTTTCAGTCTTCATGTTGGATGTGGTGTTCTTTTTCCAGGGTTTTGGATTTCTCATTATATGTTAGGTACATGAACTTGTATATGGCTTGATACGTGCTGTTAGAGTTGACTGAGTACAGCAGCATTCCCTATTCAACCTAAACTCACAAAATATTTTTTCATTTGCCAGGATTTTTATTGAGAGAGAATTTTATGGTGAAGGTAGATTTTCAGATGAAATTTGAACGTTCATGCACACGGTGGAGTGTCACTGTCATCCACTGTAGTTGTTCCAGAAAAGTGTGTAATGGTGTCAAAACAGCCTTTAAATGATATTATTCCTGTAGAAGGCAAATAAAATAAATGAATGGGATTCGGGAAATTAAAAGGATGCATGCTGTCGAGGCATGATTAGTTATGAAATGTAAAATGTATTACAATTAAATGTCTTAATGCATGCTCAATCATCCAGATAAGTAAATCCCAAAAAGTTGATTCTGTTCATCTGGACGTAGCGTGACCTCCCAGCCCATTGTTCCTTCAGTGGTGCTAGTTTCAGTCATTATGCAAACGTACTGTTTATAAGGTTGGAAACCTGCAGTCAGTGAGACTGAAGAAGTCACCTGGATGAGTGACGAAACGTTTCTCCCACTGAAAACGCTACGTCCAGATGAACACAATCAACTTTTTGGGTATTACAATTAATCATTAACAATAAAAATATAAATGAATAATATTAGCAAAAGTCCAGCTTCTCCAGCAGTCTCTGAGATACAATGATTTTCTGATTGTCTTTCATTCATAAATCTATAAATTTAACATCTTTTATTTTTGGGATGTTATTTTGTCAAAGACTTGGGCTTTGGGAAATAGTCATGTCATTATTTATAAATGCATTAAACGGTTATTAATCAACTGTGGCAGTTATTCCCATCGCAGGATGGCATTTTGTTAGTTACTACAAATAATCACATTCTTGCCTCTGCACATTTTTTTATGTGAAATCTGCCAGAGGAAAAAAAAAAAGAAAGAAAGAAAGATTTACCTTCTCACCATCCCCCATGATGAATCTGAGAAAATAGCCCTCTGCTCTGTTCCAAATAATTTCCTTCCAGCTCTGTCCAGAGAGATTTCAGGGACTAGGCGGTTTGGTTTTTCTCCTTCGGAGAGAGCGTTAGCATGGTTGGCTGCAGGGCTAAGGGTCCAGCTCTATCAACTAACGCCAATGTAAACATAGCAATTCCTCCCCAATTAGAAACGCTAAATGCATTGGACTCGGTGCAATACCAGGGCTGGTCTATGCAATTAATGCAGCCTTAGTCTCCACTGGCTGCTTTGGATGACTGGGATGGTTAAGATGTATACAGTTTCAGTTCAAGGCCAGTCACTGGAAGTCTGATTATGCAGGTTGGACTCATCATGGAAGTATAAACATGAGGCTAGATGGGCGCTTAGTGGTTGGGGTTTTCTTTGGGTCAGCCGTGCTGGGTAGCACCACCAAGATATGCGTGGGAGGGAGGTCAATCAGAGGGACATATTTGTAAAAGAGGAAGCTGCATTTCAGCTGTGGAAACTAATCAGATACAACTGTTAGGAAGCACAGAAGCTGTGGTTATTACAGCGACGATCTGTATGCACTTTTTCAGTCCAGATGTAAAAAGACTGATTATCTTGCAATTAGGCCACTGCAATGTCATCATTTCATCAGTTAGCAATCAGTAATTAAAAATAGCCATCGTGCCTGCAATGCCCAGTCACTTCTAAGATTTAAAAAACGTATGGATATTCAGACTTGCACTATCCCTATTCTTACTTTTTATAACGTGATAATTCACATACTTTTTGATTAGATTAAAGCTACAATATCTGGTAACTTATCCTGCTACACATGTATGCAAAAGCATGCAAAATGATTAAAAAATAAATAAATAAATAAATAAAAAGATAGTAAAAAAGATATAAATGAAAGGTGCAAAATACAACAATGTATCATCAAAGTCCTTTGCCACTAATGAGGTCGGTCATGTAAGTTTTATGATTATGTACATGCGCGCACACACACACACACACACACACACACACACACACACACACACACAACCTCTTTTTTTG
>VOQK01024478.1:29991-40134 GCA_015052645.1 Benitochromis conjunctus | reverse complement strand
CCAGATGGGTCTCGATGCTGATTGGTTAAACCTGGAGAAGATGACCATATATACATTCTACACAAATGCCTTTTTTTTTTTGCCTATTACCTCTTTTTTGTTTTTATTTTTAAAATTCTGATTTACTTTTGTTTTTTCACATCTTCGTGTGACAGAGACATTGTAGAAAAGAATAAAAGGGGCAATGACACACAACAAATGATCAGCTGTGGGCCATCGGATAATGGGAAATGCCGAATGTAAATGTGAGTGAAAGTCTGTGCAGACCAGAATGGAAATAAATAGGAGGGCTGGAGGTTATCAGGTTAGAGGTTATGTTTTGATCTGCAGCTTCAAAGAGAGCAGCCTGCAGCTGTCTGGATATTACAGCTGAGGGGAGTGAATGAGCAGCACACACTTTGTCCTCAACAAGCTCCAGCTGTCTTCTGTCAAAGCAGATTCAGCATGCTGCTGTCACCTCAGAGGTTCTCCATATTTATTGTACAGACACAAACAGCACTCACATAACCAAAATGATCAGCGTCCAGGCCTGTCGTCTTTGAGTGTGACAGGCTTTTCTTTTGTTAAGAGGGAGGTTTTCAGTAGGTCTTTGTTTAAGTTTTAATCATTGAAGGCAGTGTTGGGGAGTAGAAAAATCAAGATTGAAAGGAGAGGAAATCTCTCCCTTCCTGGGTGGGTTCTTAATGTCAGTCATATACCACTGACTTTAACTTTCAGTTGAGTTTGTGCACAGTATTTTGTTTGCATACATTTAGTTCAACTTTTTGCACAAGAGATCAAACATAAAAAAGGTGGAGGTCAAGGATGGTTGGCTCCTTAACTACAGCTTTTTAACCAGAGTTCCTGTTGTTGGAGAATGTGGTGCACCACTTCTCTTACCCCTGCATCCTGGACCTGAAGATGGGCACCCGGCAGCACGGAGACGACGCCTCGGAGGAGAAGGCAGCCAGGCAGATAAGGAAATGCGAACAGAGCACCTCAGCAACGCTGGGAGTCAGAGTGTGTGGCATGCAGGTACAAAGGACGACTCGCACCGCTGAACACAGAGAGCGTTGGTCGGTCAGGGGCCTGAACAAAAAGATAAACACATGCTAGTGTATCGGTTGATCCTGCAACAAACAGAATGCTGCAGGAGAAGCGGCCGCAATAACATCGCAATATTATGACTCTTCGTCTTGTCTCTAGAGAAGTTGATCTGATAGTGCACTGATTTGCTACCACCTCTGCAAGATAAGCTCACGTGTCTGCTGTTATTAGGACAACAAAGAGCATTGGTTCCATTTGTCCTACTAATAATAATCATGATATTAATAATTTCACAAATTAGTGGAGATATTTAGAGAGAAATTACTAAATATGTAAATAAACAGTAGAAATGGTTGTATGCATATTTTTCCAACTATATAGATTAAATTGAATCAAAGGGAACATCTGTTAATATCCAATCCTGACTTGCGTTGTACTGAGCTGTTGCTCATCTGTGTCCACAGGTGTACCAGCTGAACACCGGTCACTACCTGTGCAGGAACAAGTACTACGGCCGCGGCTTGTCGATCGAAGGCTTCCGCCAGGCCCTCTACCAGTACCTGCACAATGGAAAGGGCCTGAGGCGGGACCTCTTTGAGCCAATCCTGAATAAGCTTCGCACCCTGAAAGCGGTGCTGGAGAGGCAGGCATCCTATCGCTTCTACTCTTCCTCGCTGCTCATCATCTATGAGGGAAAGGTGAGCCTAATGTTGAAATAACTATTTTTATATTCCAATTTTTTTATTTATTTTGGAAGTGTTTTTATTCCAACTCCATGAAGAAGATGTAATCTATTGGCTGTTTCCCTTTGTTTGACCCGATGTCTCTTTTTCCATCTGTAGGAACCCGAGAGCCCCTCCGCCTGGCAACCGAAGACCCCCGCACCACCTACAGAGCCTCACTGTGGCCCCGCCCCCCACGCACCTCCAGCCCCCGATGCTCCCTGTGAAACGGACATGAGCCAGAAGCCAGATGCAGGATCCCTGCCCTCTCAGGGATCTGGACTGATGGCTCCGGCCTCCCCATCACCTTCCCCTCATCCTCCCACACAAGCTCCGCCCCCTAAGTCAGACTGCCACTCCTTCCTCCCACGCCCCCCATCGCCTCATCCTCATTCAGACTCCACCTCCTCGGCTCCCAGTTTAGGTTCCTTCCCCTCTCCTCCCGCTCCCCTGCCCCAGCAACCCCCCTTGGTGGACGTTCGCATGATCGACTTCGCCCACTCCACCTTCAAGGGTTTCCGTGGCGACACAGCCGTACACGATGGGCCAGACCGGGGCTACATGTTTGGACTGGAGAGCCTGGTCCAGATCCTGGAAAGCCTGCGGGACGACAACCTGTAGCTCCATCACTCACTTCTGTATCTTTGTGAGGACCCCCTGAGAAGGTTTGTCCCACAGTGTGGACCAGCCTCACACCCAAAGTGTAACTGGTCCTCACAAAGATAGAGACATTGGAGCCAAAATGGTTGCCAAATAAAGATGACACGGAGAACCAACACATACACTCACAGCTTGTGCTTCTATTCTTGTGAGGACCTTTGACATAATGCATTCCCTGAACGTAACCACAGCTAAATGACAACCCTGTAATCGCCATGCTCATCTTTAAAGTAACTTTTCCTCTTTCTGAGCTCCATTTTAGTCATTCTGAAATTACAGGATGTGGTGGCGCACCTCCTGAGCTTTCTCCTGATGGATTCACTTTTTTTCACAAGTTTCTGTCAGCAGGAACATGTCTGTCTCATTTCAGTCATTCAGCAGGCTAAAAATAAGTTAAAAGGAATGAAGATGTGGATGAGATCCACTTTAAAATAGATTCAAATTACAGAACAGTCCAGTCTGAATAGAGCTTTGTTTATTTTACCGTCACTTTCCAGAATGATGAGTCTGCATAGTTGGAAGAGGACAGTTTCTCTGTGTTTGCCTAAAATCTGTAAGTGAACTAGTTTGAAAAACAAAAAAAGGGGAAACCGGTAAAACCAGATCAGAGCAGAGTACTTAATGTCCTTAGGTACAAATCTGGAAAGTAGAGCAGGGATGTCAAACTCATTTTAGTTTGCACAACCCAGTTTTATCTCACATTTATTGAACCGTGCATTTACAGCTAACAATAAGTGCCATTTAAACAGTGTGTGTCTCTTTTTTTTTTTTTTGTCTTTCTTGACATTATATTAGCACTACAGTTTAACAGTAGTTTTTTCTTTGTTGGTTTTTTTTAAACAGCCTTCACATTTAGAGGATTTTGGACCTAAACTGCAGTCCATCCTCTGTGCGGAACACATGTTTGACACCCCTGAACACGAGAAACGTTCCTCTTTCCTCCTTTCAGTTTTGAAACTGCTTTCTCACACATTCTGCACAGTGAAATAATAAACCAAAGTCGCTCTTTAACCATAACAAAATGTGAAGGATGTCCTCACAAAGATAGAGGGACGCGCGCGCGCGCGCACACACACACACACACATCCTGGGAACAGTTGTCTTTGGAGCTGTTTGACAGCGTCCCGGGACGGAGCATCCTCCCTGATCGACCAGTCAGCTCAATCCCACAGACCGCCCACTGAACACTTACTCCCTCACTCCCTGACCTCCCATCACCTCCTTGTCCTCACTCCTCGCTCCTCTTTCTCTACAGAAACCAAATCTAGACAGGTGAACAGACCTCATGCTCAGAAACACACCCATGAATCTTTGAAAGCAATAGATGGCAACCCCCCCCCCTATAAAAGTCTGAAGTAGGCTTCAGAGAGAGAGAGAGAGAGTATAGATGCATTTCAAAATGCTGTATGGCCATTTTTTTTGTTTTTTTAATTTTTGTTTTGTTTTTGTATTGTTTTTTTTGTTTTGTTTTTTGGGGGGATTGAATCAGGAAAAACACGAGTAGTCGGTGTCCTGTGAAATCATCCTCAGGGTTATTGGAAGCATAAGTGTCACTTTTCCAAATCTGGTGTTGCTGATGCTCGAGCCCCTTTCAGACACGGGTCGCTTTAACATGAATGTTCCTCATGGTGTCTTTACAACACTCCCACGAGAGTGATGGCGAGAGCTAAAAGTACACACACAATGTTTACTGCATCATAGAAAAACTCAGTATTATGCTCAGTGTAATCGCCCTTTGAACTGCCGTCTTCCATAAGAGCAGCGTCTCTCTGTGTATCTGTGAGCACTGCTGAGAAAGCTGTTCCCGGCCCTCTTTAACCTTACTACATATTATAAACAGAGATAGTATCTATGTGTCAGAGCTGTTTAAGTTATTCTGTAGAGCGCTAAGAAAGTCACATAGGTGACATGCACAGTTGTAATCTTGTCCGTGAGTGTCTGAAAGGGGGCTTTAGATCTGTGTTCTTAATTTATTATTGTCAACAAACATCATGAAAAAAAATACCCAAAATACTGAGATGCACCTTCCTCATGCTGTAGATACTCGCAACAGCAGGTGCGTCAAACTCATTTTAGTTCATGGATCGCATAAAGCCCAGTTTGATCTCAACTGGGGCCAAACCGTTTAGACCATACATCTAAGACACCAGCCCCCTGACAACAGATGAGATGTTTTAAGCAAAATAGGTCAGTTTGTTTTTTAAATTTTACTTTTTTCCACTAAAAAAAAGTTACGAGTAGGAGTAGATGATTAGATGACTTTTTTTATTGTTTCATTGGAAAAGCAGTAAAATTGGGGCAGATTGGACCTTCTGGCGGGCCTGTTCTGACCCCTGGACTGCATGTTTGACACCCTTGCAGCGACAGCAAGAAATGAGTATTAATCTGCTGCTGAAAGTTGTCCTCAGCGCTGTTTACACCAGTTACAGCAGGGGTCTCCAACTCCAGGCCTCGAGGGCCGGTGTCCTGCAGGTTTTAGATGTGTCCTTGATCCACCACAGCTGATTTAAATGGTTAAACAACCTCCTCAACATGTCTTGAAGTTGAACTAAAACCTGCAGGACGCCGGCCCTCGAGGCCTGGAGTTGGAGACTCCTGAGTTACAGTAACATTTAGAAGGAACTCAAGTGTCTGCACACTTCCTTTTAAAAACATAATAAATGTGGGAGTAGCCATTTAGTGGCTATTCTCGAGCTTCCTCAGAAGATGGGGTTGCCAATTTCTCATTTTAAGAACTTTTCATTGATGTTTTAAATACGAAATCACCCCAGGGACCTTTTGATTGCCTAAAATGATGTCCCCACAGGCCCCAGGCTCGTGTGTAAGGGGTCAAGACTTGAACTTTTACGCATAACACATAACACTTAAGATGGCTCGAACATGCTAAAGCAAAATAAAAAAACAAAGGCTCATGGGCTTGATTGAAAAGCTCAGAAACTTCACAAATCTTGCTAATTTGTTGACAATAATGAAAAATAAAGAGTGACAACAGCCTAATTCTTTAAGTTAGGGCTGGGTGAGGTGGCTGAATAACCATATTCAGCATATATTATACACAGATGAGTGACAGATAAAAGGACAAATCTGCACACCTACAAGATCTGGTGAATGAGGTTCGGAGACGTTTTCCTTTAATTTGTCACCCTTCTGTTTTCAAAACACAGAAAACAGGCAAAATCACATGGAAATATTAAATTCATGTTCATTGAGCTTATTTTTTTCAAATTTTATTTTTTAAGCTTTTATTCTATAAAAAAATATTTTTATAGATGAAAACACTGAATTATCACCCAGCTCTGCATCAAGAATAATAAAAATATATATACATATTTGTGCCCTCTGATTGGTCCACCGATAGCCAATCGTGTTTGTCCATTTATGCTTCCTCCAACTGGCACCTGAGGCTGGGCTTGATGCAGTAGCACCCCCTGCTGGACAGCCACAGGAACTTAACCCAAGGAGCTGGAATGAGAGCGAGAGAGAGAGCAAATATTAATATTTTATTTTTGGTTTATGAAGGTGATAATTTATTTTTTTATCCTGCCTTTACCCGAAATCTGTGGGTACATGTTCTTGTCTTTTACATGGCTCTCCCACCCCCTCTTAATGTATAAATGTTTAAAGAAATTTAGTTAGTCTGAGACTCTGTATGTGTGTGTGTGTGCGTGTGTGTGAGCGTGAGAGAGAGATGTTGCGAGCATTGTTAGCAGTGTTTTTGGAGCCAGCTGAAGTCTGATTTATTTACCAGATTCCGGACTTCAGTCGGCTCGCTGAGCTCCTGAGCTGTTTGCTGGGATGCTCAGCTGTGTATGTGAGTGAGAGTTAGAGCCATCTTCAGTCTTCGGTTTGTTTCACTTCATGTTAAAGGGAGCTGGTGAAGAACTGCATGCACATTAATGCCCTCCTGTTTGAGTCCGTTTTCACCACCACATCAGACCTCCCTCGCTCCAGTCGTCTCTGAGTCTCAAGCAGCGATGGGTCCACGCGTCCTCTCAGATCATGAGATTTCATCATGGATATTAGCCTCAGTGATTGATCGGACTTGTTTAGCAGCATTCTCTGCCTCTGCCATCGTCCTGAATGTTTGTTTAGAACAGTGGAAATAAGTGAGATTAAATCTTTCCAGAAGCTTTTGGGCTTGTGTTGTGATTCTTGAAAGCACACTCGGGGAAGGAGGGGGTCAGAATTAAAAGGTTTGGCCAGTTAAGACTCACTCACATCATCCAGTGTCTGAGTTCAGAGTGAACAATCAAGGAAAAAATTCACCTCTGAGCATTTTTGACCAGGATCCAACTAAACAAACACACATTAATGCCTTCCAGTCACGGTTTGTCCACAATTCATCCTCTCAAATCTTATTTCCTCCCTCTGGACTTGAAAGCAGGGGAGGAAGAGTAAAAGGAAGACAGGGGTCGAGGCAACAGGTGCTTAAAATAAATGAGACCCCAAAAAGTAAAAACAATAGTGGGATTTAATGAAAGCTTGGTAAAGAGACATTTTACTGGCTGTATATTGGGCTGGCTAACATGGCTGAAAAGCAATATTCTGTCTGTTTTACACACAAAAATGACAAAGGAAAAATCTCCACTACTACAGTAAGGCCTAACACCCTACTACAACACGTTGTTGGAGTTTCCTTTAATTTTTTCCTTGCTTTGAGGCCCTATTTAAAATTATGTCAAATAATAGTGTCTGGTGCAGCCCAACTACAGTGTATGAGTGAAACAATGTTCTTATATAACTCTTATATTTACACCTACATATGGCCACTTAATTAGGTACACCTTTTCAGCCGCTAACTAGTCAGAGGCATGTAGACATGCTCCAGACTACCCACTGAAGGTAAAATGGGGACGAAAGGTGATGTAAGTGACTGAACATTGTATAGTTGTTGCTGCCAGACAGGCTGGTCTGAATATTTCAGAAACTTCTGATCTGCTGGGGTTTTCCTACAAAACCATATGCAGGGTTTACTGAGAATGGGTCAAAAGAAAAAAAATATCCAGTGAGCGACAGTCCTCTGGGAGAAAATGTGTTGTTGATGACAGGAAAACGGAGAATTGCGGCACTGCTAGCAAAGCAAAATTAATCATTTCAAATAACCACTCATTACAACCAAGATACGCAGAAGAGCCTCTATGAGTCCACATGCCAAACTTTGAAGCAGATGGGCTGCAGTAGCAGAAGACCACATCGGGTTCCACTCAAGGGAAATGAGGCATACATGGAAAAACTTTGCTAATGTAATAAAAATGTCAGATTTAAATTGTCTCTCTAATATTGTTAGATATAAATAAAACGCCCTGACGTGACGGTTTTGAGCTTTAACTTTATAAATAAAATGTAATCGAATAGTAGCAATCAGAAAATTTACATTTCACATATTTGCAGTTTAATATTTAGAAATATTTTCTTTTTAAATTAGATATTAGATTGCATTTATATAAGTTGTATTTAAAAAATGGACGTGATGCCGCACATGTAATTCCACTCATAACCTTTAAAATATATTTCCATGCATTGTTCCTATTCAAAACTTTATGAACATAAGGACAAGAACAATAAAATTATTTACAGCCAGCAATAATCCAAGAAACAAATATATAGAGATGTTTAATTCACCCACAAGCATGTCATCAAGTCTGTTAGTCTGCAACAGAAGGCCTGCAGTTAAGGCTTAAAGATTATCCCACTTTAAGGCTATTTTACTCCAGATGATACCATTATTTATACAATAAACATCATTTTATGTTAATCAGTTCTTAAAACTTTCAGAATCAGAAGGACTTTATTGCCAAATGTTGGTCAGGTAGACAACATCAGGAAATTGGTGCGGTACTCAGTGCGAACATACTATAGGCAAAAATACTTAAACATAGAATAAAACTTTAAAAAGTGTTGAGCAGATTGGTATATACATGAGTGCAGGTGATGACCAGTGCGAAGTGGAACAGGAGCAGAGAGCACAAAACAGAAACTGAGACTATATACCAATTGTCGGAAAGTCTGCTGTCCATTAAACATAATGCAGCTTTAGCTTTAGGGTACTTTGTCTTCACGTCTCAGATCCTGAAGCTGTGCAGCCAAACTTTTACAGTTAAACCTGTGTTGATGCTTCAAACTCAGCAGCAGTCTTTAGATGACACTTTTTTTTTTTTCCTGGTGTGACAAAGAATTTCCAAAAAAAGGGGGAAAAAAATCTCTTAACAGAAGTGGGAGACTTTTCTCATCAAAGCACCTCAGCAGGTGTTCAGCAGGGGTAATCCCAGGTGTTGGTCTCTGTGACCGCTGAGACATCCTGTCACCTCTAGTCCACATCTGCTGTTACATAAGGTCATTTAGCAGACGTCAGACCGCTTATGGAAAAAAAAATATATTTTTTAAACGTTTCAAAATGTAATGTTTGACCTCAGTCTGACTCACCAAATGTTCAAATTACAACATTATTATGTTTATTTTTGCTGTCATTGTCATACATCACCATGTTGAATACAGAAAATCATCATGTACTGCCTGCGGGGACCTGTGATCTAGGATCAGGTGAATGCTTTTCACCTGCACACTGCATTTATGTCACTTGTTGCTTGATATCTGTTAAAGTCATTAGATCACCACTCTTCTCCATCTCTCTCTGTCCTCCATCTCCCTCCACCAGGTAAGTAATTCCTCTGTTGTATTTACAAATTGTAAATTAAGTTCCTGTATTAGTTGGTAGTGGTGTTTTCTAATATTTAAAAAAAAACTTTATAATAAAGTGGTATGAGGAAATATAAGAAGCTAGTTTTGAGACAAGCTGTGGTAGGACGTGTGAGGACTACCTGACATCAATTTTATACTGTTACATCATATTTTATCAATTTACACCTAGCAATTCAAAGACATGTGTTAATGTGTTTGTATAGTCCCGCACATTATTTTGATATTCAAAAATATTAAAACTAATTAAAAACACTGTGGAAACTGCTGCTTTATCAATGCAATAGATTACAGATCTCTAACCCTACTGTACACCTGTGAAGCATCAGTAAAGATGTGCTGCTTTAGCAGATACCACGTGTTGTTTTCCAGAATAAATAACCTCACAGAAACAAGACGGCGCTTGATTTTTTTGTCTAACGTAAACTTAAATACAATAACACCTACATATACCAATCAGTATTTAAGGTTTGACTCTCATCATCCTCTGGAGCATAAACTGGGTGTCATCAGGACGCTACAACATAGAGCGAACACCATCCCCACTGTTCTTCTGCTTCCCTGGGGGGGGGAAGCAGAAGAACATCACATTAAGAAGGCCCTGAGTAAATGTGGTTATCCCAGCTGGACATTTATCAAAGCTGGGAAGGCGCCTAAAGAAAGCTTCAGCCGATCCAGGAGAGGACAACCGCTTATTATATAATAGTATACTGCATATTATTTGTAACTAACTAGGCAGCTCACTCACTTGTTCTCTTAAAACACATTTTAGGGTCAAGGTGAAAGAAAGGCAGATGTGAAATGTAAGAGTGAAATCAGAGGTCAAAGGTGACATGAGATTTGGATTCAAGCCGTAATGTCATATTAATAATACACCAGCATGATTTCCTAAATGTTGCCTTTGACCTTCACATCAGTCTATTGGCCTTGAAGGAGAGGCCAGAGGTCACATGTGACATAATTAAAATCTTTATGAGATACTTTCTATATGTTGACAATAAACACCACACTTGTAAGAATCATAGTTTCTGAGGCTTTT
>VOQK01024478.1:14756-27391 GCA_015052645.1 Benitochromis conjunctus | reverse complement strand
GTCATCAGAAATATATTGCAGACAGCGCTTAAAAACAACATGTGGGGGTTATACTTTAAAATATACCTTAAAATGTCTGTCCTTTCTGAGTTAAGTGTCAGGTCTATTTTATTTTTAGTCTAGTCTAGAGGTCAGAAGCTAAACTAAGTGACTTAGAGGCAGGCACATTTACATTCCAGGTCTCTAAAAAAAAAACCCAGTTTTAAAATACAAGAAAGGCTGAAAGGCTTGTTTTATTGTGTTAACTAACTACTGTAGATTGTAAAAATCACGGTGATTTAAATAGTGGTTATTAAATGTCTTCATAATTTGCAAATTGATGATTCATCTCATAAGTGATGGCACACTGCTCTCCCCTACACAAGCTGCCCACCTGGGCTCAAGTCTGCCATGAGCTGGAAACTGCTAGAACATCAGTGTGACTGTCCACAGTGAAGCGAGTTTTAAATCATTATGGATTAAGAGGTTGTCGACCAAGAAAGAAGCCCCTGCACCAAAATTGATGCTTTCAAGCTCGACTGAAATTTGCATCTACCCACATGGACAAGTCAAATACCTTCTGGAGAAAAGTTTTAAGGTCAGACGAGACAAAGATTGAGCTATTTGGCCACAATGACAAGAGGTATGTTTGGAGGAATAAAGGCGAGGCTTTCTTTTCTAAGAACACTGTACCAATGTCGAGCATGGTGGCAGTAGCATCATGCTATGGGACTGTTGGATAGAATAATAAAGAGGGAAAACTACCTTCACACTCTTCAACTCCATCTCAAATAAAGAGCTAGGTGGTTGAAACTTGGACATAGAGTCTTCCAAAAGAACAATAATCCCAAACACATATCGGAACTGGTTTTGAGATGGATGAAGTGGGCTGACATTAAGCTTCAAATCTGTATGTGTACTTTTAACCCTGTGTGGATAAGAGAAAATTCAAAAGGAATTCAAACTTCTGTACCTAATTCTATTTTTTTTAAAGTCATTAAAGATGTATGCTGTACAATCTTTCCACCCTGGAAAAACAACAGTTCAAAGAAATCATTAAAAGCCTGAAATTACCATGGCATTCTTTCCCATGATGCATGTGTATAAACTTCTCACAACTAGTAGGTGAAGTCGTGTCAGAAACCTTTACTGGCCGAGCTGGCCCCCAGGGAGGGGCTACTTCGCTGCTCTGGCACCGATGCCCATCTCTCAATTTTAAATGCACGTAGACATTAAGGGTTGTTGGGAGACGCCTGTTGCTCTCTGGCAGAAAGCACTATGCCCCTCCCATGTTTTAAATGCACTTTAGAACAGCATGCAACAACACCACATATGAGCGGGCGAAGAGAGGTATGGGGTCTTCACACCCTCCCGTTCTCTGTTCACCATCAGGGTAGGGGGGCTGGGAGGAGCAGTCAGCCGTCTGGTCAGGTCTCAGATGCTGGGCCTCCCTGCTGCCACAGGACCGGGAGCGGTTTGCTTGTCTCCACCCCGCGGAAAAGGGTAACATATCCTGGGTCAGGGGGCGGATTGCCCATCTGGGAGTGAGGGTACCTAGACCTGGGGTATAGAGTATGCTAGGGGATTGTGAGTGTGTGTACAGTGTCCATTTCTGTTTGTCTCCATGTTGGGTGATTACCGGGTATTTGTATATGTATGCATGAGGGTGGGAAAACATGTTTGTGTCTGTGTGTGCCTGTTTGTCTGTGTCTATATGTCAGGTCGGGTCTTAGACTCCACCTCTCTGGGGACATCTCTCCCCCCGCCACACTCCCTGCTGGTGGCTGATTCCGTCAATCGTTGGTGCGTTGGTGGTTCTGGGTGTCCAGTGCTGGGCACTCAGGTATGTACCAGCTCACTACTGGTGGGTGCAAGGCCCTGCCAAGCAGCCTGCCAAGCAGTCCAGTGGTGGGGGGCCCACGAACCTCAGGCCTCTGGGCCTGGGTCTCGGTCTACTCTGGCACAGGGGGCTGCCCGCAGAGCCAGCGGGCAGCACCCTGTGGCTTCTGCACCATCGCTGCTGGGTGACCCCACGTCTGGGACTCTCCTCAGCTCTTTCCAGGAGGGTGGCACAGTTGCCCCTCTGATGGTCCTTCTTGGGCTCTTGTGCTCTGGGGGCCTCTGGATGTCTGGGGCCTGGATCTCCTCCATGCCCTTCATGCCCTGGAGGGCGGGGCTATGGCTCCCCACACCCTCTAGCAGATCATTACACGGAGAAACCTTTTGAATACAAGCACACTCAAGCACACAGATATGCACACACAGGTGTACACACGGGTACTCACAGACACAAACTATAGCTTTCTTGGCCGCTACCTCAAAGCACATTGTGCGCTGTCAGTGTTATCTAGGTTTTTGCTGTGGTCCCTATATTGTGTTGCTCTGCGTTGCTTTTGCTTGTTTTCTTTTGCTTTTTTGTTTGTTTGTTTCAACAGGTGATCCAGTGGATCTTTTTCTCTTTTTTTTGTCTTCTCTCACTGTCCCTCGTCACCTCTCCCTCCCTCCCTTTCTTTCTCTCTTTCTCCTTTGCCTATCCCCCAGTCATGTCTGTCCTGTCTGTAATAACTTAAAATAAAATAAAGGTCAATCAAATGGACCAATACGGCAAAGCCATAATGACCCACTTGGTAAAATAAATCCGTTGGGCATCTTTCTTGGTTTTCAGACAATAATTCTGATCGCTAAAGTACCAAACTGGACACGCAGAAAAAAAAGAAACCTTTACTCTGTCTCATTTATCACTGATGCTGACTTCGACTGATCACAGGACTATTTTGGTGGTGAGATTTTTAAATATCTTGGGTCCTCTAGACGAACATGCAGGTTTTACTTCCATCTTTTATGTACAGCCTACATATCACCTTTATATTACCATAGTGTCTTTGATCACGCTGTCGCTCCATCCCTCATAGTCTTCAGGGATGTGGGATTTGTTTCCATAGGGACAGTCAAAGCAGCGCTGCACATTGTAACCATAGTTACACAGCATCCTGAGAATCACCTGACACACATGACATGAAAACACACAATAACACCAGTGAAGCTGGTGAATCTGCAGTAGCGATGTTCTGGATAAAGGTGGCGGCTCACCTCGTCTTTGAAAGCGTACTGCAGCGCTGATGGGAAGTGAGTTGTGTTTATCCTGGCGTAATAGTTGACGTTGGCTCCGAACCGCAGCAACAGGTCCATCAACTCATAGTTGCCCATGCGCAGTGCAACCTTAAAAAAAGCAGACGCTGAATCATAAACAGTGGTATTATTTTTTCCTGATGAACAGCTGCAGATTCATCCACCCAGCTCTGGACAGGATTGTACCAAACCTTTAAGGAAGCCATGCCCACATCTGCGAGTTTAGGTCTTGCTTGCATATTGGGGAAGAACATTAGGTGAGATATCTGGGTGTTGTCCTTGAGAAAATTTTAATCTTCAGACAGTTAATGTCATCAATTTCTGGCAAATTTGTTGATTTTCTGCATAAATGTATGATGGAAATGCCTTTTCTAATGTGAAGAAACCACATGTCAAACATACATTTGTGGTTTTCTGCTGCTTCATTCATGTTTTAATTTGAGAAAAAAGCATGTGGAGGGGAGATGCCCCTCACCCCACCCCTGAGATCACCACCTGTGCTCACATTTGTACCTGCAGACATTTGACCGGGTCCTGGTTGGTCATGGCTCCGGACTCCAGCAGCAATTTTGCCGACACCATATCATTATTAGAGACGGCAAAGAAGAGAGCTGACTTCCTCTCATCATCGTAGCTGCGGCGAACCCAGGGGTGGAGCATGTAGTTGGGGTCATATCCTGCATCCAGCAATGCCTGATGGGAGTTTGAAGATTTACACTGGGAACATTTGCACCAGCAACAAAAAGAAGTCATTCTAACATGATGATTTAGCCCCAACAGACAGAACCAGAAGACACATTTAACACTATGAAATAAAGTTGCTTTGAGTTAAGTTCTTGTGCAAAAACTGTTATATTGTCACCAGCAATCCCTCATTTAGGAGAAATCTCTCTACATAAATGGTAGAGCAACCAATCCTGTTATTGATTATAGACACACACATAAACAGACACCCACCTTGATGCAATTTGGATGTCCTCCCGCAGCAGCCGAGTGAAGGGGACTCATCCCGCTGTCATTTATATCCCCCATAGAGGTGACAGGAAGCAGCAGTTGCAGAGCTCTGACAGCAAACACACAAAGATACACATTTTTCATGCTTGTTGATTTAGTCATCAAGTTCAAATTAAGGCGACATACAGTACTGTGCAAAAGACTTGAGCCGCCCCTCATTTCTTTATCATAACCTGGGAAAATGGGGAACAGGTGCAGCGATTTACTGAAACATGTCCAAACACTCATGCAAATACGGTAATAACAGTGTTCGTACAACTCCAATGAGCTTGAAAGTTAGGATTTGATATGAAGACACTCAAAGCTCTTCTTTGGATGTTGGCTGCCTTTTGTTCTGTTCTCTGACCCTCCCTGATGACTGCATTAACCTTCAGTCTGAGTGAGTCCAGTTCAGCTCACTGGATGACTTTGAAATATGTAAAAGTGACAGAGAGCATCCATTTTTGATATCTTGTTGTTAAGAGTTTAATTTCAGGTGTCTGAATACTTAGAGCCTTCCTGGTCAAACACTAACCTGCAACACCACATTAAATAATAGATAATGCATTAAAGAGAAAATGATGTGATTACAGAAAAAACTCTGTATTTTCACATTGAATAAAACATTAAATGTCATGGTCCTTGGATCTTGGACCCAGGGTTTTATGTTTTGGGGTTGTTTATGGATTTTCTTGTATTTTATATAATCTTATATTTTGGTTCTGTATCCTGTGTTATTTAGTCTTCTCCTTATGGTGATATGTTTACATTCCTGGGGTTTGTGATGATCCCGTTTCTGTTCTTTTAGTTGCCTTATTGCTTCATTTGGTAATAGGTTTTTAATAATCCCCTTATGTTTTCCCATTCTGTCCCTCCAGTCTTGTCTCTGTGTTGTTTCTTGTCTTATTTTGATAGTCTTTTGTCTCGTGTGAGTTTGGTTCTACTTTCCTGTTTTTCTTGTTTCTTATTTTCTGTGAATTAATAAATTATTTCAGTTTTTTAAATTATAACACAATGAGCTGCCAGTACTTTTTTCTCTAGTTTTAAGGATTTATATCTTAAAGTGTGGTTTCTATGATAATTTACAGCAGGATTTCTTTGTAATGTGGAAACCCTGAAATGAGTTTTGCTTTCATAATCATAAATGCATGCTTTATTAAATGTTTTCACAAGAAGTTTGAACACCTACTCCAGGTGTCCTCGGTGAGCGACACGGTGGATCGGCATGTGTCCCGTGTGTTTGGCAACGTTGGCATCTGCACCATATTCCAGCAGGAGGCTGATGACGGCTGGATTTCCAGACGCTGATGCTTCGTACAAGATAGATGCCTCGTCCTGCGCCTGAGAGAAGACGTCGGCACCTGCGGGACAAACAACATGCCAGCAACATGCTCTTAAAGCCATGTTGCGTTTTCTTCTCTTTAACCTAAGACTAATTTCTTTATCAGCTGAATCAAACTCTGACAGCATCTAATGGACCATTATCTAGTTGAAGCTTCTATCACCTTTCGTCAGCAGAATCTGCACCACCTCTAGGTGACCTTCCTGAGCTGCCAGGGCCAGTGGCGTGAAGCCGTAGTGGCTGCGGGGGTCAGGTCGAGCTCCGGCCTCCAGCAGCACCTTTACCATCTCTATTCTGCCAAACCGTGAGGCCTCGTGGAGGGGCCGACGGCCGTGGCAACCCTCCTGGTGCACGTTGGAGCCACGCAGGAGCAGCAGCTTCAACAAGTCCAGGCGATCTAAGCGGATTGCTGCAAAGAGGCAGAATCACACAACAAACACCACAGAGAAAGCTGTGAGCTACAGTCTGGATCAGTGTCCGCTATTGGTATTGAAGTCTGGAAATGCTGTCCATCTTACCCACAACTAGTGGCGAGTCCTGGTTGTCATCCTGGATGTCTGGGCTGGCTCCATGTTTGAGGAGGAAGGAGGCATTTTCTATAAGACCATGTTCTACCGCGAGGAAGAGCGGAGTCTGACCTCGTAGCGTACAACACTTCACTAAGTCTGGGCCTGAAGCTGGAAAACAGCTGTTAGGTTAGTTTAAACGATGGCCATCATCACTTATCACAGAATCACTGAAGCTGACACAAACCTTTGTACATGAGCTCCAGAATGCTCTGGTTGCTCTGAGATGCTGCTTCGTGGAGAGGCGTCCAGCCTCTGCTGTCTGCCAGTGAAAAGCTCTCTTTCTGTCTGATACACAGATCCGTCAGGAGCTTCTCGGTACCTGCAGGGATGGACATTCGTACAGATTCTCAGTCTGCAGCATTAAAATGTCAGAACCACTTTGTTGTTTTCTGTGAAGCATACAGAGGTTCAACAAATATGTCCTTATAGAAAGAAAAATTAAGAAGAAGAAGAACAAAACAACAACAATGCCTTTCAAATACAAAAATACAGCACCAAATTCACAGCAAGGACAGCATTACAGATTGGGGGCGATCGCGATCGTGGCTCAAGGGTTGGCAGTTCGTCTTGTAATCGGAAGGTTGCCGGTTCGAGCCCCGGCTCGGACAGTCTCGGTCGTTGTGTCCTTGGGCAAGACACTTCTCCTACTGCCTACTGGTGATGACCAGAGGGGCCGATGGCGCAATATGGCAGCCTCGCTTCTGTCAGTCTGCCCCAGGGCAGCTGTGGCTACAACTGTAGCTTGCCTCCACCAGTGTGTGAATATGAGAGTGAATGAATAGTGGAATTGTAAAGCGCTTTGAGGGTCTCTGATAAAGCGCTATAGAAATGTAGTCTATTATTATTAAAAGAGATTTAAAATCCAGGAGAAATGATTAAAAACAGATGGGTGTAACAGTCTGGCTGAAGAAGGTGAAGTGGTAATAAGTTCTACAGACGACATGCAGAAAGTTGTGTTAGGTCTAAAGCAAGAAGAAGGAGTCGGGAGAAGAGCAGAAGCTGAGCGTAAGGAACAGGAAGGAGTCTAAGAGTGAAGATATGCAGGAGCCAGATCACTGAAAGGTGGTTTTGTTGTGATTGAGTCTGGGCTGATTGAGTGTCATCCAAATGGTGATGGCCGGTGAGGATAGGAGGGGGGAAGGGAGGATGCCAGGGAAAGAGATGCAAAATCTAAGCATAAAAACTAAAATCACTGATTTTGTTCAAGCAGTCACATGCTAGACTGCATTATGCCAAAGTCCTTTTCTTATTCCAGTTCTGAAAAACAAAGCTTTAGATTATTTTTATTATTTAACAATATCAGAAGTGTTCATCTTGTCTCACCTTGTCTAATAGCAGTGAAGATCTTGCTGATATCTGCAGGTTCTGAGCAGCTGGAAAGAAAAAAACAAAAGAAAACAAAAAAACACCACACGGTTTCCAAATGTTTTTTCTATGTGATGTCAGAGAGAGCAGATCTTCCTAATATGGTCACATATCAATCACAAGAAAGCTGCTTAAACAAGCTTGTTCCGAGCAGAAAGCAAACTGAGGGGCAGGCTCAGTATTATTTTAAATAGTGAATCATGCAAAGCTGCTCTTAAGGATTCCAAAAATAAAAATATGAAGCTGAATATGAGCATAACAAGTTTCTTAAAACACGGCAAACACCAGATTTTTCCAGGTATCTGCTGGACTGACCTCCTGTCGTCCCAGGTTGTGGCGTTTCTGTGCATCTCCTTCTGCTTGTTGCTCTCCTGCAGACTCTGTTCAATCATGTACTGAGTGGCTACATCATCTTCATCATCCTCATCATGAATTCCGAACCGATTGAGCTCCATGATGCCAGAACAAATGGTCGCGGTCAGACCAGTCGAAACCTGCGTGTTTAGATTTGGTCAGCGTTTAGTAAGTATGAATCTGCGCCTATAAGAACGTACTGGTCTCAGACTTTGAAACCTGGGCTGATGAGTTAAAGAGGTCATATGTTCAATGTTGATGCAGAGAAACCTGCACAGTTCATTCCAGACATCAAACACGAGCCTGTGGCCATGGCCTTGGATCTGGCTTTCTTTTTCTGAGAGCTTAATCAGACAACTTAATCTGTGAAACTGGTGCAAGAAATTTAGAAGCAAACACTTTGCTCTTTGATTTTATAAAATAATCCTGCAGAATTACAAAAACTCCCGTAGCTTAATTTTGCATTTAAAACATTCAAAATTCGACTCAAGCTGTGGCTCTTTTACTGAAGGTCATCCATCTGTCTACTGTCAAATAAAAACATTCATGGTGTTAACCTTTTGCATAAACTCACCTTTCTGTTTATTAGCAACAGCTGCACGCTTGCTTATTCATGTAGTTCTTCCATCATGTGGCAGCACAAGAAGAAACTGATAAATCTCAGTGATTTTATGGTGGGACTGCTGTGGCTGATCTGGAGTTTTTCTCCATAAAAAGCTGTGTTTTAACTCAACTTTTCCTTACATTAATCTTGTTTTGTTTGGCCTCAGTGTTCAACTTAATTATTGATTTTGTCTTCTGAGAATCCTGCTTTTGTCTGTCTGTGAGCTAAATGGACGGGTATTTCTATAGCACATTTCTACTCAGCTAAGCACTCAATGCACTTTTTACTGGAGCGCTCATTCATCCGATCATACAGCACTTTTATCTACGCCTTAGAGCTTTCTAACAGTCTGATTAATGCGTTGGGGCGATTTAGGGTTCAGCATCATGCCCACGGACACTTAGGCACAGAGCCAAGTTAGGCACAAGTTTTTTTTATGTTTCATTATTGTCTTCAGCCTGTTTTAGTCCCAGTTTCTCTTGTTGTAAAAGGCAAAAAATATCCCAGAGTGCAGGAGCACTGAGATTAAATACATGACGAGATACAATGGAATTTTTTGGTGGTCATTGCAGGTAAAAGAAAATAATAATGGAGCTGTGGGGGAGGCTAATATTAGAAGAAAAAAATATTTCAGTTTCAGTGATTAAAGTGTTAAAACATGGGAGAAAAAACATCGTAGTCATAAAGCTATAAGGTGGGACCACTAATGTGGTCTAAAATTAAAGATTCTTATCTAAGAAAAATACTCCTAGAACAAAAAGCGGCAGGAAGTGCTGTGGAGTGATCGTTCCAGGTCTGTGTTTTTATTCTTGGAAGCTCTTGAAAGTTCAAAATAATCCTCTTTGTCCTTAGGAACACAGATTTCCTTCCTTCTTATTTGTTTTTGAGTCACCTGAGAGCTGAAAATTGGCACAACTCAACACATTATGCTCATTTTCAGACACACTGTTATTTCTGGATTCTACTCACAGATCAAAAATAATGTTTATTTATCCTTTCTGGGCCTTAGTGCCTCCCCTCCAGTCATCACCTGACCGAAACAAGTTGTTTTAGCTCTTCCCCCTTTTAAGCAAAGTTTCTACTGATTGGCTGCCCCTCATAATGTCACATTTAACAGCCACAGCAGGTGATTGAGGGCTGAAGTGTCTGAGATGAGCATGTTAGGGATGCCTGGTCTCTGTGACATCATACAGAGCCAAGAGAAAAAAACAGCCTGGAACTGAATACATAGTGCAGTGTGAAGCAAGCCTTCTTGGCTCATGTGGATTACTTGTAAATTGCTTGGACCTTATTAGTTGAAACTGTGGTCATGTTTAGTATGAGTACCCACCAATGTAACAGTATATATGTGTTAGGCAATAAGGCAAAGCAGAATAGATCCATGTTCATGAGACAGGAGGCCTGAGTTTACCAGATCAGTTTAAAACTTTAAAATAAAACCATTGTCTTATTGTATGTTTCTGAGCTGACAGATCAGATGTCACCTGCTTCCTTTACCTTATGGTTTGGTGTTGGGTTGGCTGAGGAGTCCCTGCAGATTCAAAGTTGTTGTTGCTGAAAGCTGGCAGAAGGAGGTCTGTGAAACCAGAGCTTTATGTCCACACGGGTTCTCTCAATAAAGCTCCACAGCTTCTGTGTCCTTCAACAATCTGCTCATACAGCATGACTTCAAATACGCACATGCGATTTACTCACCAGATTAACACATCTGCATCAGAGACATCTCACATGTGTGATAATCCTGCAAAGCGCAGGTTCAGGGCCCTTCATGTTTCCTCTGTGCAGCTACAACACTCTGGCTGAGAGGACGGGGATCTGACACCAGTTACTATATTTACCTGCTGCACACAGACAGCGTGACACTGCAGGGTGGTTAGAGCTGTTTACCCTGACACACCTCCACCCTCCAGTCTGTTTAGTGTTTGCTTGTCATTGTCGGCTTGTCTTCCCTGAATTTTGTCATCAAATTGTCCTAGTTAAAAAAAAAAACACACCTCAGATTTGCATGAAAGATTGTTTTCCTAATAGCTAGGTATTATCCCAAATGTATGACTGTTTTTAGATGTTTTTCTACCAACCCTTTATTTAGGGGATATTTTTGAAGAAAACTCTCTAAGCTGTGTTCTTCAAATTGTTTAGAGCAAATAAAGACCCCACTAAAGGTTGTCAGCTGGAGGCCAGTTTGTAGGGCTCTGGCAGTGCTCCTGCTTTTGGACCTGGCACAAAGGAGGAGATACCAGTCCCATTGCTGGGCCGATGCCCTTCTATGGCCCTGTCCATCTCCTCCACACATAGCTGGAAGACAAGAGTAAACCTTCTGATGGCACTGGAGAAGCTGGGCTAGTCTGCAGGTACCATCTCACACTATCAGTGCCAAGGACACAAGCATAAAGCAAAACTAGACAAATCAGTCGAGAGGAAAGAGGAGAGAGTTGTGATCATGGATTCAAAATGGTTTATGGTTCCAACTTGTTATCCATGAAGTTTAACCGACTTTGTCTCATACTGTGACTTATTTATTTTATTCAGTGCAAAGTGTTATTCAAACTTTCTACACCAGAGGGCAGCGTCTTACCGTGTTTACTGAGATGTTATCGGGTGGTACTTTTAGGCAATTCTTTCTGGGGGGGGTTTTAGCTCGAAGCTCGTTTTCTCAAGAGGCATTTCCTTTTTCCAAGACACCACCATGAATGAACATGTGTGTTTTTAATGCCCTGCTAAAAGATTACACTGACTCACTGCAGCACATGCTGTTACAAAGAGCTATCAAGACTAAAACCACAGTCTGGCACAGGTACAGCTTTATTATGAATTATTAATCCTCCAGGGAACTAGTCCCATAGGAAATTAGTCCACTGCACTTAACCCATTCACTCAGTGGGCAGCCGCCAATCCAGCGCCCAGGGAGCAGTATGTAGAGACGGTACCTTTAGTTTATCTCCTTGGAAATTAAGTCATAGAGGCATGAAGCTTTTAGTCCATTTTTAAAAGAATAAGTATCTTTAAGTGTAGTTTTTATTTTTATTTCACTTCTTAAAATAGTTTTGTTTGTATCGATTGTGTAAAAATTGTTTTGATTTGTTTGTGTAACAATCCTGGTACCAAACTGGAAAACTGATTTTTTTAAATTAAAGATAACAACACAGGCTGGGCCATAAAATGCCATCATTTTGTGAAATTGAATCACAACCAGGTCAGCAGCAGTTATTTCATAACTGTGTATGTTTGCTAACTTATTGCTGTTGCCCTATGTTGTTTTGTGTATTTGTCATCTCTAAACTCCAAACACTTAACGGTTATTTACACAAGTCACACCATAATTTTCTTGTACATGTACAATGACAATAAAAAGCTATTCTATTCTTTTCTACCAAGTCTGAACTGCTCCATCTATGGGGTTCAATGTTCTTTTCGATCATGACATTTATTATTATACTGGATTTTATATTACAGGAAAAAACTAAACAAAAAAACAACAAAGACCGCATATGTAGGTGGCTCATTCTCAGAATATGCGAGAATGTCATTTTATGCAGGCTTGAGTCAACTACATATTTTAAATTGTTTATGTCACATGAAAGGGTGAGTGCAAAAAGATGATCAGGGAAACTCGTTTTTGCTACTGTACACATTCAAATGAGATTTTACAAAATTAAGCTAAGTCCTTATTTTCGGGATATATACAGAATAGATTTACACAATTGACCTCAAATGTTAAACATAAGCCAGTCTCTGGCATATTCAAATGGCTACAGTAGCAAAAAAATCTGTTTAACTCGCTAGCAACTGTGCCTTAAAAACACAGTGAAATGAGAAGATGAAGCAAACAGGCTGTAATTGAAAACGTGTTTATTTTATTTTATTCGTTGACTGTTTATGATCTTGGTCTCTCCTTCTTGCCTTTGTAGAGTGCCAGCAGAGACACGTTGGCCACTTTGACCACCTTGAAACGAACTCCGGGAATGTCACCGACAGCGTGACCCTTACGTCCGAAACCTGCCACCAGAACCTCGTCGTTCTCCTGCAGGTCCAGAAGTAGACGCAGAAGAGGTTAGAAGAGTGAAAACTGCTCTCTTACATGCAGATAACAGAGCTAAATAATATAAATTTAAGAACGTTTAAAGAACCAAGAGAAAATTAAAATGAGATCTGTAGATACGCGTACAGATCAAAAACTAAAAAAAGAAGAAGTTCAATTTCACAACCGTAGTTTAGTTTACTGCAACTTAAAAACATTTCACAGATACAGACACTCCAACTTCACACAAATGGGACTATTGCAGACACAATGGCTCGATGT
>VOQK01024477.1:9120-29256 GCA_015052645.1 Benitochromis conjunctus | reverse complement strand
ATATTTTTTCATTTTCCCCTTGAGTCAAGAAGCTAGCATGCTTAACTTCAGGTTATTTATGATCAGTATGTTGAAATATTTGATTTTACTGATTCTTTTAAGTAGAGATGTACAGCGATTTATCCTCTTTAAAGGTGAGCTATCCATATACCCAAGAAGCCGGAAAACAAAACAATAAGAGAAATAGCATAAGTGCAGAGCATGTGCTGTAGCATATGAATATTTAAAAAGGCACATATATGCTTACACAACGCTTGGTGAGACGTGTAACAGAAGATGTCTCCACTCTTCCCGTTCCCTTAAAGCCTGAAACTGCAGAGGAAACGGGACACGGGTTAAACCAGAGATATTAAAAATGGAGACATTTGTACTAAATACAAGAGTTGCTGTTTAAAAATGAATTACCCATAAAAGTAAGACATGTTCTTTTATAGCTTTGGTGCTGAGAAAGAAAGCGTGTTTTGCTGAGAGCTTACAGCCAGCGGTGCTGCTCTGGCCCTGTAGGAGATAACAGAAGATTGCTCAGGCGAATCAGTGGCTACAGCACAATTTCAGCTGACACTGTCTTTTGTCTCTTTCTGTCAAGAAAATCTATTTGTAAGCTCATTGCCAGATTTCTGCGAGGTCCTAAGGTGAGGCGTAGAGCGGATGTGTCAGTGTAGTCGGGGTCACTGCCTTTGAGAAGGTCTAATACTTCCGTCTGATAAAGCGAGTGACTTGAACTAAAACAGCAACACGAGTCAGCCACCGGGACTGACGTGCAACTGCAGTGTCTGTTGTAATACCTAAAACAAAAGTAAGAAGGATATAGTCCTTCACACGTTTGGTGATATGTTTAACTGCTTAAGGTAAATTGAATAGCATTCACCTCTAGATTTCTTTGCATAACACCTTTCAAGTTGCTCCAGGTGAGGCAGGTACTACGCAAAAAAGAGCAACCAAACTGTTAGTTTGTTAGTTAGTCAGCTGCAATAACTTAAGAGATTAATATGAGGTGGCAATATTTAGAGATTTTTTGGAGGTTATTGTGTTTTTGTGAGGGGTTTTGTATTATAATGCTGATTTGACTTTCTCTAGTTGGTCTTGAGTTTATTCTGTACTTCTGAGTTTTCTTGTGTTCCCAGTTTAGTCTCCTGTCTATTAGGTTTCCTTTTGTGCCTTTGTCTTTGTGTCTCCTGTGAGAATCTGTCTTGTCGTTTGTGTTTACATTTCTGTGCTTACCCGTCCATCTCTTTCTCTCTCTCTCTCTCTCCCTCTGTGTCTCTCGCTCCCTCGTTCCCCAGGTCCTAGTCATGTTTTTGTGTTTCATCTCCCTCTTCAATTTCCATGCTCCCCTCGTGTTTCATTCCTTATCTCTCCTGTCTGTCTCCTACATCCATGTGTGTTCTCCCAGACCTGTCGTGCTCCTCGCCCTCTCTGTGTCCCTCTCTCTCCATGTCTCTCGCTCCCTCGCCCTCTGTGTGTCTAAATTGTGTCGCTGTTTCATCTTCCTTACCTGCTTTCCCTGTTCCTCTCCATGTGTTTCACCTCTTGCCTCCCTGTTTGTTTATCCCCGCCCCTGTGTCAAGTTTGAGTGTTTGTGTACTTCCTGTTTTACTCTGACAGTCTCGCATCATGTGTTCAGTGTGTTCAGTGTTGCTTCCTCATGTCTTGTTATGCTTAACTCATTCCTGCTGTGTTCCCTTTGTGTTTCCACTTCCCTGTCACTCTCATGTGTATATATTGTGTGTGCTTCCCTGTGATCATTGTCAGATCATCTGTTAATCTTCCCTGTGTCCCCTTGTCTCATGTATTCAGGTATTTCCAGGCATTCCAGGCTTCATGCATTTAGCTTCTTTCCAGTTTTATATTAGTTTCTCCTTTAGTTGTTCCCCTGGTTTGGTTTATGTTTTGTATCAGCCACAAAAAAAAGCCTAATTTTTTGTTACGTTCAGTGCTGTCTTAGTTTGTCTGCACTTTGGGTCCACACCACGCACTGGCCACCCAGCCGTGACAGCTTGTCTATCACAGGGCTAATGGTGAATTTATGATTTTGCGACTTAGGTACATTTTAACCGCAAACCCTTCTGAAACCCTACAGCATGTCTTACGCCATGACCAGATGCAGAAATGTAACCACAGGTTGCTTCGATGCAGCATATTTTTTCTACCACTACATTTTTCCTAATGGACGGGAAGAGAATGGATCAATTCAAAGACAGATACTCCATCTAGTGCTCTGTTGGCAGACTTGCAAAGCAAGAGAACACAGGTGAAAGGGCCCATTTGTGCTAGCCTCGTCAACGGTGCCAAACAACAAAAAGTGATATCATAACCGCTGGAGCTTTGGAGTTGTTTCGACCAGTCGTGCACCTCTCGACTTTTGTAACTATGCGCTTTTGCCATTGCCACTGCAATTTGACAATGAACGGGCTTGAGGCATGGCTGTGTGAGCAAGTCTGCTTGCATAGGCGTTTTATGACAGAGCACAGGGATTCCCAGATAGGCCCTTGTGGAGGGAGATTTCTGCAATAGTGCCGGAGAAAATTGCAATTAGACAAAAGCACCACGGTCACATAGAGTATAAAAGAATGTGGTCATGTGATAACATCACATTGCTGCACAAAGCAGCCAATGTGATGAGTATAAATGGGCCATAAATGCTTGCAAAGGCATCATACAGTTGCATGGGCTATGTCATGGGCTCTGCATAGAAGTAACTTTTTGGATGTTAACCTAACAAGCATGTCTTTGGGACTGTGGTAGGAAACCAGAGCACCCAGATCTGCTCAGGCTGAAGGAAAACGTGCAAACACCACTTGAACCAGGAGCCTTCTTGCCTTGGAGTGACAGAACTAATAATTGCACTGGACTGTCGACCTCTTTGTTTTCTCTCATATATTTTTGTCACTGTGTGGTGGATGCAATAGGTAGCAAGTTAGCAGGAACTGCTAGTTAAAAGGTAAGTTAAAAACAAAGTTAAAATCTTTGTTGAACCTCAGACTTTATTTTGTGTTTTTTAAATTTTAAAAAGAGTAAAAAGATTAATATTAAAAGCTATTGTTCACATCCATGCTTTCACTTTTTGTTAACTATTTTAAAGATTTAATTCAAGAGTTTGACACATTAATATACACTCATAAGTGTGCCAGTCTCAATGCATTTTATATTATTCAGAGTGAGTATTATTCCAGTTCATTATGGAAAAGTACCTCGATACAAGTTCCATTGTTAGTCCTAACAGTGCAGACACTGTTAGAACTAACTCTAGTAACTAAAAGTTACTAGAGTATTGAAAATCTTCCTGCAATCTTAAAGTGCCCAATCATACAGAATCTATGACAAAAAAAAGGGTTGAGGGTTATACGGAATATTAGATGTGACACGGCCACAGGTTGCTAGGAAAAAAAGTGTATTCACCGACTCCTGGCAGTTTCTTGAGTTTTCTGGCACCTGATGGGTGAAATTGGTTGCAAAGATGGTGCTGGACCAAAAACCTCCTCGTGATTGCTTTGGTTGTTGGCAGACTGCTACGCTAGCCTTCATATTTGATACTCACTAGCTACCAGCCCAACATTAGTAAAAGTTGAAAAAGTGCAACGCAAACCAGAAATGGTGAAGGTTAGCTAAAGTTAGCTTGAACTTTAAATGAAAAGTGATGCCCTTTGAAACATGTTGGCAGCAGCAGCGCTGAGGTGTAGCGTCACATGTTTTACTACAGCTGGGAGATTGCTAGCATATTGCTACAGTCAGCTAAACACAAAGAGGTTTTTACTAACAGCCATCAACCTCCAGCAACCGCGCACATTCGACAACTGGTGATTGTCAGATAGTGGGCGGACCAGTCTCTGTGTCAGTGGGGCCTCATTCTTTTGATCCTACACAGTCACCAAGATTGTCACACATGCAAAATGACGAATGGGTTAACGTTGCATGGTTAAATGCCACATGGCAAGAAAACCTCAAAGGCTTGACTGTTTCACTGTTTGCTCTCCATGCAAAAATAAGCTCTTAATGCATCTAATGATAAAAATATAACAAATACATAACAAGTTGTTATGAAAATAAATGTCCAGTATGTGAATAGGTGATTGACATTTTAGCCTAATACATAGGTTACTTTCAAACTTTAAATGAAGCTGCCTTCCTGGGACCTCTCAGCTCTTTGGACATATTCAGACAACTGGTTAATTTGAACAAAGCAGCAGAGAGGTGCAATTATCCAGTAATTATAAAACATTATGCACTTTGGGGTCATGTGAATGACCTGGTCCTTCAAGCTAATTGGACAGCGTATTGTCCAAAGAAGACATAGCCATCAGTATGGGGGCACCGTCATACTATACAAGTCTGAAGCAATTTACTGGAATTTAGGAGATCCATTAGTTAAGTAGTCAACTGAACAAAATGAGCCACAGACCTGCGGTTTAATAATGAGATGAATGTTGACACTGAATAGCCTACAGTTAATAATGCTGCCAAAATGAAAATGGAGTGCACAAAGCTTTCCCAGCTGATATATGTATTCAGCCTGTTCTTCATTTATTATTAAGTACTATGAGCATCGAGGGTAAATTATATAAGATTACAGTCCAGTGATGGGAGCTCAAGAGCCATGTAATTTGTTTAGATACCACCAGATTCCAAAATTCTTCACCACATGAGGGTAAACTACCTAAAGAGGAATATCGCTTTAAATTTTATGTTTTGCTCCTACTCAGAGGTATATTTTGAAGCTCGGGCAGATAAGAATTTGTTGCAAATGCATCAGTGATTAATTAAACAAAAGAATCAAGGCCTGTGTCTTTAAAAGATGCATTATCGGAGGAGGCTGGGCTTAGCAGTGCTGCTGCTGCACAGCAGGAGCGTATTGACAGCAAGCACAGAGTTCTGGTCTTATATGTCCCAAAGCATACACTGCCTGAATAACTACATACGCACATGCTCTCCCATCCAGAGCACATACTGTACATGCACACATGAACAACCACTGTTCATTCATGCATGTATGAAACATATTGTTTATCAAGGAACAGTGCCCATGCACCACCTTTAACTACAAACACATTTCATACAGATCCACACCTGATCTCACACTTTTCCTGTTTGCTGCTGGAAGCCGCAATGAATGAAACATGAATGCTACATTTTTCAAGCTCACTGTTAATTTCTGAGTGAAGCACGCACACCTCTTTTGGCCTCACAAAGAGAACAGTGAAATTTACCATCTCTTATTGAGATACTCGCTGTGTCTAAGAAGTGCACGGCTAAATGGAGTTGAAGATGTAGGACTCGAGCTGACCTTTGCACCTTAATGTTTCCCCGCTGAAGGTTAGAGGCAAAGTGACGGCGTCTCTCTGTCGTCTTCTTCATGTGTTACATGCTCATCCATAAACACAGTGCTGATTAATAATGTAGCAGGTGCACAATGTGCCTAGCTTAGCCGAGGGCTTACACCAAACTGTCAATATTGCGCAGATAAACCCCCTCCCCATGTGCATGTTGGCATTTCTGACTCTGTGAGCCTCTCTATATATGTTTGTCTAATCCCAACCTTTACAACCCTTACAATACAGAAAATACACATGCACACACACCGACTAACCTGTCAGCCTGGAGCTCGCACACCTTCCCTGGTCATGCTTGTCACAACTGTTAAGCATTGTTTGTCACAGACATTAAAGCCCTAATCCATGAAGTTGTTGTATATTTGTTTCACTACATACTGATATTCCTGTTCTTGATGATGTACACTTTTCTGTAATCTGTGGATTCTCCACAGACATCGAGTACAGCCGAGAGAGAGATGGTCCTTGTGGGGCTGCACGATTAATCAGAAATCAGATCTGAATCATGGTTTTGGGTTCCCACAATTAAAGGAAAGCAACTGAACAATATTGAAAATGTGTGCTCCACCAGTAAAAAGCGAGCACTCTGTAAATCACCGCTTTTCCCTGCACCTTGCAGCTTGAGATATCCTGGACTAGTCTAGATGTGCAACACTATGTTAAAAGGCAGACATACAACAAAATTCAAATGTCTGGCACAGCAGAGGGTGAAGCACTCGTCCCTCGAAGCAGATCAAATTATCCACTGTTTGAAAATACTTTGGATTTACTGCAAGTTATGTTAAACAAGAACAAATCCTATGCAAAGAGTGATGTAGAGTTGTGTCTTGTTCAACCAGCTGTCAGTGAGTTTATCGGCTCACAAAGACACACTGAAATCACAAATAGGTGTACATGCCTATCATTACTGACTGTGTCCACTGAACACAGTATTTTAAATGTGTATTTTTTTTTTCTTGTGCACTGGATGAATAAGATAAGATAATTGAGGAATATTTATTTTGATGCATTTGTACATTAGCAGGAATGTAGCACTGAAAGCAAATTACTTTCCAGTCATTTTCTTTGGGAGATGGCGGTACACCTTACACACACAAACACAGGACTAACGCAGAGCGACAGACAAGAATTTATCCTCACATTCACACCTACTGTCAATTTACAGTCGCTAGTTAACCTAACAAGCATATCTTTGGACTCTGCACCTTGTTCCTGTGAGGCAGCAGTGCTCTTGGAGGCAGTCTTAATGAATTTGTGCAGCATCTACATTTCACCTGGGACAGCTAATCCTCCCTTACAAAGACAAACATGAAAATCAAATGTCAGTTATATAAAAATCATGAAAAATAAAGTGGAGGCTGGTATAATCGGTGACAGCACCATACACATGCTGCGTTCTCGTTTATGCTTTTCTAGAATTTAGTTGAATATTATTTTTTTCACAGATTTAAAAGAAAATCCTTGCCTGTGTCTTTGCTTAAAGGAAGTTCTTTAAATTTGGTACAAACGTCCATTGTGACTCAAGGATGAAGTAAAAAAAAAGTTTGTTCGTCAAAAGTTAAGGTCATGACTTCACAAAACTCCCTTTTTTAACCAAAACTCAAGAAAAATTCCTCTTATCATGATAAAATGTCACACAGATGTCTAAGAGGATAATATGATGAAGCGATTACAGGCTTTTTCTGGCTGTTATTTAACAAAATGCTTCAGGAACAGAAGGGGAGATTGTGGCCATATTTCATATTTTCTTGGATATTGGCCACTCATCTTTGGTGCCAACCAATAAAATTCCTCCAAAGTCTATCAAAGTTTTTACTACAAATGTATAAGCACTACATATGAGTCCTGAAACCTCTCATGGTTGGCAACACTTTTTCTCAACATCTACTGCAAGACTAAAGCAGACTATGGCAGTGAAAGACCAAAGCAATCTCGCGAATGCCTAAAACTCGAGTGAACGGTTGTGATTGTCCACCAGGGGAGCTGTTGCGTTGTATCTTCACAATGCAACCGATCTTAAACCTGAGTCACTGCGGCAGCACTTATGAGCAGAGGGAGACCCAGTTCATGCACATGAAAGTACAGTACGAGCTGAACGAACAGACACTCAATGACTCAGATGAGTAAATAACCATAATTTTATCCTCAGAGCAAATGATGACAAAGGCTGGCACTGGAAACCACAAAACACACAGGCAATAATATGGATTTCATATGAAGGAATTGCAATAGGCAGGGGATGAATGAACGCACACACGGAGTGAGAGCTAATTCCCTGTTACGCCCCCCCCAATCCCACCCCATCCCCTTCCCCTACTTGTCGATGTGCAATTAGATAAGCGAGTGTTCGATGAGGCACTTGGCGCCCACATGCTTCCATTTTAGAGCTGCTTTCATAACAGCAAAGCTCAACTCTACCAGCCCACTTTGACCAAACTCTATCAAACAGAGCCCCTTATCCCTCTCCAACGCAGGGAGTCACATCCCGGCCGCCCACTCCAAACCAACTCGTTTCCCCCCGCTGTCACACAGCATCCAACCTAATGGAAGTGCTCCCCCCCTCCTCTCTCCTGTGATTCGCTCAGATTCAGCTAAACCACCTCGTGTTATGGAGCAGCTCAAATTTACTTTGAAAATCTAATTCACTCTTCGTCTTCTTTTTTTGCTTAATGGGTGCAGAAAGTCAATATTTGAGAGCTGAGCTGTTTGATGGGTTTGATTAGATTCTCATTTCCAAATGTCATCACTGAAAACAATGTTTTAATAACGTTTTGTAAATGAAAGTGTTTAATTTAGCCTGAAGAAGAATGGGCCAATCATTCAGTGAATATAAAATTCACTTTTTTTTCCTTTCTAATTTAAAGCGTCGTTTAATCAACTTTTTTTTTTTAACCTCTTTCCCAGCATTTGTAGTGAGACAAGATGAAATCACCCCTCCTAAAAAACTGTTTCTTATCTCTGAAAGTTCAATAAGCAATTTTAAATTTAGGCCTTTACAGACAATTAAATTTACAATAAAAATACGGCTAACCAAGGCCATTTTTATATCCCTTAATAAAAGCGTCAGCCTATTTTAAACTGCTCTGTTTTCCTCATTTGCACAGCTATTAAACAGTGATCCACTACATATGCAGAGGTTAAAAAAAAGCTCTCTCCAGTCACTTTTCATGTGTTTAAAAAAAAGTGCAGTAGCATGAAGACACTGGAGGACAGTGTGCCTGAAAGTGCCCGCTATTGTCCCCATTTTTATGACTCATCTCACTGCTCAGTTGTGGCAGTTTCTCTCCCACCTTTAGCTTTAAACAGTCTTGCCCTCGGGTGTGTTTAGACACTTCACAGCAATTATTTAGGCCAGTTTGAAGACTCTTAAAACTATAGGTGTTACCACCGCAAACGGAGGATGATAAAACTGGGATGCATCGATGGTACAAAAGCTTGATTGCGTTTATGTATGACACAAGCCCCGTTCAGACACGCTGCTTCCCATTAATCTGACAGGATCTGAACATGTCGACTTTATGTCTGAATGTACAGAGCTGCAGTGAAGGGATTAGTGGGCAGTATGCAACGTTTGCAATGACAGTCGGAGAGACCTGACCTCCCTATGGGGGCCCCACCTGACCGCACTCACTTCAGTTGCGAGTGGCCTGCATGATTCTGTTTAAACAAACCCAATTTCGACGAGGAAAGCCACTCAATGAAAATGAAGGGGATTATCTTTCTCAGAGTGATAAGAAGAAGGACAAAAAGAGAGAGTGAGTATAAAGATAATGCTAACTAACTAACTAACTAACTAACTAACTAACTAAATGCTTCTAGTCCAGCTTTAACTGTTAAGGCTGGGTGAGAGATACTTGAGTAATGTAAGTTCTACTAGCATCACATTATTTCTTTTGTTTACTTTGATGGTCAACATCAAACATAGGTTAGCTAAGTTAAGGTAGTTGGCCTACGTTATCTAACCTAGCAGAGCAGCAGTGTGTCCAGCACCAGCAGATGACTTGTTAGCATCATAGAAACACTGTAAATAGGTTATTGTCAATTTTACAGTATTTACTGGCTGCTAGCTGCCAGCTTGTGCTAACAGTGTACCACATCGGTTGATGGAAAGGAAAATTATCAACTTACAGTGGGAAGAATTTAAAGACATCCTGAGAGTCAAAGTGGAAAACTTGATTGAAACAAAATGTCCCAGCTGGATTTTGGTCAGGCGAGCGTAGATGCCAGAAAATGGTATAAGTTCCTTCGTCATCCAGGAACTTACTGCATGTTCTCGCCACATGATGTCGGGCATTGTGTGCAGGAACCCACAACAAGGATTTCCTTCTGATAACTAATGGAAGTCATTGTGCTGTTGCCTGTGAAGGCCTGTGGGTGCCCCCAATGGATATGCCTCCCCAGGCCATCACTGAACCCCCGTCAAACCTGTCATGCTGAATGATGTTACAGGCAGCATAACATTCTCCACAGCTTTTCCAGACTCTTTCACACTCTTTCCACATGCCAATCAGACTCCATGGTGGCGGGTAGTGAGCACAGGGCACCAGTAAGGACACTGGCCTTACTCAGTGGCCTCCACCTGTAAAACCTTTCCTGTTTGGGGGTTGTCTCACTGTTGCCCCTCTGGTGCACCTGTTGTTAATGTCATTAACACTACAGCAGCTGAGACTGATCAACACCCCTATCTGCTAACTAACTGACCAGATCAATTTCCGAGAATTTTAACTGGCTTGCTGCTACACTCTAATTAAAAGGTTTATGGCAAAACAGTTTTCTGACTAGTCCTCTGTAAACACTTTCCTACCGAGCTCATGGGCTCAGCCATTTGTTTCGGGTGAAATTGAATAAAAAGCATTAAGTCCATTTTGAAAATCCTGCTCGTACTATGTTTCAAAATGGAGACGTTCATTGATATTACTGGGTCTAAGGATATTTTAATATCATCATGTCATGATAATAACAACTGCAGTAGCAGACTAGTGTAAACCAATAAGTAAATCCTGAAACTCTCATGCTGTCCTTAAGTTTCTGCAGTTTTTGTTTATCGACAGCAGGGACTCTCTGTGATGACATTACAAACACTGATTGGCTGAAGCAGTATTTGCCCCAGGGGAACGATACAAATGTTAATTTCAGGACAGCAGCTTAGTGGAATCAGGAGCTGTGAGAGACAGTAACATAAAAGCGACCTTCGCCGATGATGCTAACAATGTTATGTATCCTATGTCTAAAAGGGCTATAAAGATATAGCTCATAAAGACTCAAGGGTAACGTGACCTTATGCAACTGCACGCTCTTGCCTGACTTTAAGTGAGCCTGAGTAGCTGCAAATAAAATTACCAGAAGGTGTGGCGATCATATCCTCTTCTATAACATAAATCTAAGTGAAAATTACAGTAAGGAAGATAATTGTGTTCTCTTGTTAGCTATTTCCTTTCTCTCGCTCTTTCTTTGTGTCCATCTCATCACATCACCCGAGCGGGAGGACTTCTGTCATAACCCGTGTACCACGCTCAGCCAGTAGGTTGCTTTCTCTGCTGCTGTCAGCTATCATTTCAGTGTCATATTGATGCAGTGCCCCTCCCCCATTCACCTCCAGTTTTCATCTCCAGTGGTGCCCATGTGTCCTTCCAATCAGCTTCACGTCACATCTATCTATCTTCAGCATCATCCTTCACCTCTGCTTCACTTACACAGTTTCTAGACTTCATTGTGTGGATATTCTTGCACATGTTAAGCATTGCTACTCTGAAATTAATCATGGCACAGTTGGCCATCCTAAAAACATAGGATGATATGTTAAAATGCACTTTCACTAGCCTAAACACTGAAGGTTGCATGTGGACAAGCCTTAAACAATGCTGCTCAGAGCTTTAACGTGAGGCGAATTCGCACAACCTCTGTCGACTCAGAGCTCCCTCTTAACGAATCATCTTGTATAAGTCAGCACAAAATTAGCCCTTTTGATAGTTTAATTCCCACTGCAGCTAACTTCTGAGGAAGGTGGATGCACTGCATTGCAGGATACAATGAAATGTGTTAACTGTGTTCCCCAGAGGCCGCAGATCCTCTCACAAACTTTATTGCACTTGTGGTTTAGATCCTGGCAGTGGCAGATGAATGCGTGGAAGGGCACCTTGAGGGTCGATGGAGGGGGCGCTGCCCTTCCAGAGCCTGACAGAGTCATTTGTCAAACGGAGAAGGCCATGAATTTACTGCACCCGCTGTTTTATCCGCATGTTTAACCCCATGTGCTCCTAACACACACACGCACAAACACACACACACACACACCTGCCTCTGCAGTGCATGCAAAGGGATCCGGATCTGATGGAATTAGAGTGAGACAGAGGGGGGAGAGCGAGCCATGGAGCAGACAGGGAGAGAGAGTTTATTTAATTATAGAGAGACAGGAAGAGGACTGAGTGACATCATTTCAATGTCGCCTCTGTCACCCCCCCAAACTGTTCACTGTCAAGAGCTCCATCTGGTAGACACATGACACACACACACACATTCACGTCCACACGTATATTCACATGGACAGACACATACTCTGATACTCTGCGTGCTCTTCTTCACTGAGTCAGTATTTTAAAAAAAAGCTTCTTCGTTTCACATCCGAGCTATTAATCGTGGCTCTCACTCCCACCATACAGTCTGATATTTAACCCATGTCCCTGTTCATGGTGGGGTTCATAAAGCCAGGACTGTAAGTGACACATGTGACACATTCATGCAAGATGCAGGACCATGACGATGTCTTATGGATCAATATTGGAATGGAGTCTTATATTAAGTGTGCACACCCAACTGTCTTCATCAGGGTTTCTGACATGACAGAGGCGCTTTCTGATCAGCCACTTCGTAATACTGGAGGGTTAGCACACTTTGTCACATGGACCGGATCAAAACACCAACCATCCAATTAGCAGGCAACCTGCTCTGCCTACTGAGCAACAGCTGCCCCTTTAATAAAACATATGACACATTTGTAATGATGTTTTTTTTCTTTCTGGATAAACACAACCAGATAGTTATCACACAAGTCATAAAAGATGGTGTAGCTGACAATTAATCCTCTGATCTCTTTACTGATGTCTTTACCTTCGCCAACATTTTGAGAAAAGGCAAAAATATATATTTTTTTAATGTGAATAAACTAGCTTATTATCTTTTTTGTTTCTTGATTGATAAAACTGAAGAGAACAGTTAACTAAAAACAAGAATGATATATTCTGATTGTGTTTTGTCTAGTTTCCCACCCCTCATCCCAAACCAGTTACACCCCTGGAGGTTTCTTTCCTGTTAAAAGGGAGTTTTTCCTTCCTACGGTCACCAAAGTGCCTACTCAAAGAGCATTGTCTCTTTGAGTAGTTTTAACCCTTTTGTTCAGCAGTAACAACTAATTAAATAAGATTTAATAAATAATTGTTGCCGGTCCTGGACATCAACCTGAAGGAGTTTAAGCTCATTTGTTTTGTCCCCCGATATTCCACAACGTGACCATTTCTTCAGGATTCAGTTCACTGAAAGGTGCCCTGACATTTTCCCATAGAATCTGATAAATGGACTGGCGCTTGTAGAGTGTAGTGAGTTTCTACTCTAGCTGAGCACTCAAAGCACTTTTTACTACACGAGTTTTACTGTACGCCTTTAAGTGCTTTCCAGCTATCGCGCACGCACATATTCACGCTCTGATGGATGCATTGTAAGCAGTTGGAGGTTTTTTGGGTCAACACTTTAGCACCTCGGTGGACAACATGCACCCATTAGCTGGTATAATTCATTGCTTCATCAGAAATGGTCACCCTAAACATGAATCACAACAGGCTCAGACCATGACATTAACACCACCATGGTTCACAGGTGGAATGAGGTTCTGATGCTGGAATGCAGCGTTCTCTTCTCTCCAAACATAAAGCACAGACACTTTTGGCTGCTCCGTTATTTGCAAGGGGTCGTCACAGCGTGCTTTGAGATGGCAGAGTTTAAATGCTGGATGTGTGTCTGTTCTCAGGGTTGAACTGGGATTCTTTTTTCCTTATTAGGGAAATGTATAAACCACGATACAACCAAAAAATTCCCATCCATCCACAAAACATTGTTCAAATGGTCTTCAAGTTTGTCCAAGTGATCTTCAACAAACTCTGGACAATGCTCTTTAAACCAGCCGCTTTCTCCTTTCTTCCTGCCAATGCATGTGCAGCAGTAACTTAGTAAAGTGAAGTTTGTTAAGGGCTGATAAAACAAATGCACAATGCCATTCATTAAAGAGGATGCAGATGTTAAACTGATAAAAATTAAATAGGAAATATAGGAATAGGAAAAAATGGAAAGAAATGCAACACTATAAAAAAGGTTGATTAATTCTAGCTATGTGACACTAGTAACTGATCTGCATTAGCCCCCAGTTGGTATGGAGTGCTGTGATAGTGAGGAAATAATCAAAGCATAAAATACATTTTATGCAATCTTAAGACCTGCCGAGATCATTTTAATGCGTCCTGTTCATTTAGATGCACCTCAATACCTTATTTTGTTGTATTTACGTTAAAGGTGTGTATTTATCTTCTGTGTCATATGCAGATGGAATGAATGGGTCTGTATTTTAGACTCCAACCAGCCGCACTGCAGAGCCACTGTAGCATAGCAGCACTGAGTCCCAGAAGCGTACAGCAGTGCATCTTCAGACAGTGAATCCTGCACAGCACAGCACGTGCTGTGTGAATGCTGAATCCATTCTCTAGTTCAGCGCAGTAAATGCATGTTTTGTGTCAATGAGCGTCTCTGCATATATAACTGAGTGTGCTAGTAAGTAGTGTAAGTGAATGTGGGGGTGTGCATGTGTGTCATGTATGTACATCTCAGCACGGAGTGGGTAGGTTGAGAACCACACAGGACGTGAAGTGTGCAGTGAAGTGTGGAGCATGTGGTGTCCATGTGTTACATCTACAGTATTAATGGAGGAGTGAACCTCCCATGGCTGGATCAGTAGCTAACCGCAGGGGACGAGGTGTCCAGGAGAGCTGTTTTATCCAGCACGAGCACGTTTGACGCAGGACCAGGTGACATTTATTGGATCATCTCTGTTTACACAGTTGCCAAATATAACACATTTGTTCAAGACTAAGTAAGCAAAATGTTTACCTTGACAGAAATCGTATTGACTGCTTGAGGAGATTTCAAAACAAGATTTGGACAGACTAAATTGGATATATGTTACACCTGAAACATGTTTAGGTTAAAAAAAAAATTACTGTTATGAGGTTACAAAATCCTACAAGTACCAAATTAACAGGCTCTGTTCCATTTCTCTAATCTGTACAAAAATCAAAGGACACAACTGACAGTGATAATGTCAGCGTCAGTTTGTCAGGCAAGAAAAAAAGTCTGGTTGTCTCTCCAATATTTTGAACTTTGTCCTTTCTCCCTCTGCGCTCTTTCCCCCCACCTCTAACCAATCGCTGTGGTTGGCTGCCCCTCTCTGAGCCTGGTTCTGCTGAAGGTTTCCTCCTTTAAAAAGGTTTTTCCTGCCCAGCGGCCAGCAGAGACTCACTGCTTCATACCAAGAAACTGTCATCTTCATAATTCATTTTATATAAACATTGGCATGAAAGCAAATCAGCACAAGTATTTTTTTTAATGAAAAGGCAAGTTATTAGCATTTTTGTTGATCACTGAATGTCATAGATATAAAAAACATTTAATGCTGAAGGTCTCGTGAGACTTTGTGAATGTGAAGCATGTACTTCTAAACACATTCACACTTCCACACAAGAAGTTCAAAGCTCCTCATTGAAGTTTTGATTTAAATTTTCATATATAAGAAACCACAAGAATGACGCTAATGAATTTCCAATACAGCCAATAATTTCACTTCATCATCACAAGAAAACTCTTCCTGTTGTTGCTGCACTGCTGCTAGGTAAAAGGTAGGATACATGTATTCATAATAGATGAATGCCCATATGCATGCATGTGTGCATCCTAGACTGTATATAAAAGATGGATGATGGGGTTCCACTTGCTGACGCCATACATTTCCTTGTTTCAGTCCGCGCTATCTTTGACTTTGGCTCCAGGGTCTGTGCAGGAGTGCTTTGGGCTGGACTTTAATCATTTGAATTGCTGGCAGTGTCTACTAACAATGTATATATTTTAACAAGGTACAAATTTGTACATACTCTTGTTTTTTGGACATAATATATTTAGCTCCTGCTGTCAATATGGAGCTGGTTTGGCAGATGTATTCAGTAGGTTAACAGGCTGTAGTTAGCTATTGAACCCACCTGTGCTCTTATCATAGAGTGTGTATTTAAATGGTTATTTTTGTCATTGTTTAATTTTTGTTATCTCGATTTTAGCCAAAGAATTGACATCAACCAGACACATTGTGCAAAAATGTAAATCAGCGGCTGCTGGTGATAATTACACACTGTCAAACTTCAGTTATGAAAAATCTATTGCATGTAGGAAGTATGTTTTATGCCTGTAGATGGGATATTTTTGAGACTCTCCAGAATAGTTTTGGTAACACTTTATAACACTAAGAAAGGAAATCCATCCATAATTCAAAATTAAATAGAATTTTAATGTATTTTATTCAAAACTGTCATGAAATTATATTTTCCTGTAACTACTAAAAGGAAGGCACACAAGAATAAGGGGGTAAAAAGTCAGGTTTTTACAAGAAACAAAGAAATGTTTATACCGTACGTAGATTTAAGTACTGCGCCAAAAAGTTTAATTAGTGTGCAGTTTCATGGTAATTATTATATAATCTTACACGATAAAGACGCTGTTAGTTAATCTAGCCTTTTTACATTTTTATTTAATATAAATTGTGTTGATGTGTATGATGGATATTCTGTCATTGTCCCTTTTGTTTTACCAATATGTGATAGGGACTGTTCTCTCTTACCAACTTCCAAGAAAAAATAAACACCATCTAAATTTTCAGGCCTATGTGATCTTATAACGATGGAGCCAAGTGTAACTTAATTTTATTTTTCACAATCACTGTTCAAACATGACTTTCAAAAGGAAATACCTGAAATACCAAAAATACTTACATAATAATTTGTGTGTATTTTCCTGTAAATTACGTGATGTTATACAATACTTAAAATTGCTTACAATCTATTCAAAATTATCTGCAAACTATTTAAATTTACTTATAGTATAATTATTTTTTTCCCTTTTTAAACCTCAGTTGTTACCCCCTTATTCTCGTGCACTTATCTTTAACTAACTGTAGATAAATATAATTACATTGTAATTCAATTTAACTACAGGGGTATTGCAACCCTACATACAGGGCGTATTATAAAGTGTTACATATTAAGTCATTGTGAGATTAAATCTGTGTTTCAAGTGTGACCAGCAAAGTGATTCAGATGGCCTTTTTCACCTTTTGAAAGTGGAAAATCTTCAGTTTTGTGCACATGAGCAGGAATCAGTAATTACAAGACCAGTCCAATGAAATGTTTTGTTGCTTTTAATAAAAACAGGGAGTGTTTTAACCCTTTCCACTGACATGTCACAAACTCACAGATTAGCCTTCTTCCCCCATCGTGAAATCTCTGCCCCAGAATTACAGGTCGACCTTGGGGTCACGCTGAGGTGGTTCAGGGCCATGTATAAAAAAAAGCACCCAGGCAGCAGGAGTAGAAATCATCAGGGCGGCTGTGAAACAGCAGGAAAATGGTTTTGTTCATAACCTCTTGTCAGGAGAGGTCACAGCACAGATTATTTCACAAACATGTCAAAGTGAGGAGGTGCTATTATGGGAAATGTACTCTGGCAGGTGGAAACAGACGTATGACTGTAATTTTTTTTGCCTGCAATAAACTTCATTGATAGCACAGGGTTGCAATGAACACCGCGAGGGTGGGACAAAGTGAAAAGAGGAAACGCAGCAGCACCACAGAGAATCCCAACCTGCTCGCCGGAGCTGAAATTGAGTTTTTTCTCATACCAAATTGTCGCCGTTGTATCCCATTTATTACATCACTCTGATACATAACACAATAGAGGCTTCTGCCAAAGCCGATCTCCCCGAACATTTGTAGATATTAAAGAGAAAGCAAATAATGAAAAATCTAAATCATCTTGCAGACGTCTCACCTTCACGTACAGTGTGGTCGGCGTTACAAATAAAAGCAGAGGCGCAAAAGGCAAGACGTCGTGCCGCTTGGAGAAAATTACACTCCTGAGGAAAGCTGAAGTTCAGTGGAGGAAATAAGAAAGATCTGTGATGTCATTAAAGTTTGTGTTGTGCTCGTCTGATGAAACCCTTCACTGTATCCCTGTTCTGCAGATTTGTGAACATGAACAACGATTAAGAAAGAATGCATTCATGCATGTGTGTGTACAGTGTGTTAAATATTTTGTGATTTTGCCTGCTACACGTGTGCACTGATATGTTGGGGGATTTGAGTTGATTGCTTGAACTCAACACTTCCTCATGAGCTCAGAAAGGATCCATTATCCTTCACTCGGTAATGTCAGTCGTGCCAATTAACACAGAGCTAAATGCTTCACCGTTACACACTGTGACACCCCATTCATCACAATTACAGAGTTACTATCATTTTAAGTCGTGCTGTGATCCTTATCAGAAGCCTGCAATTAAACAATGATTTCTTTTTTTTTTTTACCCCCACTTCTGTAGCCTGTGACACTTTCAAACACATTTTTCACAAATGGGAAAAGTCTGTTAAGGGAACCCATTCGAGGCAATTATAGAGCAGTTTTTGACGCTAAATCAGATTAATCAAGCCTAGTGGCAACAAAGAACTCGTGCACCCAAAATCCAGTGTCTAAATGGATTAAGAGAAATCAAAGTTAGACAAAAAAAAGAAAGAAAAACGAGGCCTTTATGCTACACAAATGAGACTAAAGTCCTCCTATCCGGGGAAAGACTCTTTTTCAGAGGTGTAAGAAATCAAGAAATCAATGCTACATTATGTTTTTTTCTTTGATCTTAAATTTCAGATGCTGGAGGATGGCATAGAGCTGGAAAATTGCTTCCAACTGTTGCTGCTGCTGATTGTTAAAGATGGAGGAGATGGAGAAGGCGAGCATGGAGGGCAGAGGGAAGGAAGACGGAGGCTGACAGATTGATAGAGAAAAGTGAAGAGCAAAGATAGAGAGAGCGAGAATAGATACACAAAGATAGAAGAATGGATCGGGTGGGGGAAGGTAAGGTGGTGGCGAAATGAGAGGGAGGGAGAAAGGATACCAGAGAAAAACACTTTTGGAAATGATACACATAATCTGGCTGATGCACTGTGAAACACCTGCAGGGTTGCTGAAACTCATATAGCTCTGATAAAAGAACGTACGCCCTCTTTCATTTCTAATGTTTTACATATCAATAAAAAATCATCTTATTCTCAGCAGGTCTTACAATTATTCCAGCACAAGCTCAGACACCGAGTCTTTACTTATTTTAAAATCATGCATCCTTACTGCCTCCATGGTAGTTAAGAGGGTAAGTAGCAGACATGTGACCATCTATGTGAAAGGAGATGTTAGGGCGGTTTGCTGGTTTGGAGCATCCGGGTGCGTGTTAACACAATGCCAGAAAGGAAAGACATCAGCAGTGATTGTAGAGAAGAAACTGCTGCTTCATTTCAATCTGAAAAGAGGTCACAAGGATGTTTCCAAATAATCGGATTCCATCGTTCTACAGCGAGAAAGTTTATTCACAAGCTGAAAACATTCAAGACAGGTACCAATGTTCCCATGCACTCACACAAGTTCAGCATATATATTCAGAGAATCTGAATCACAACTAGAAAAACACAGAACAAGTGCGTCTTGTTTGAAAGGGCCGCCAGGAGAAAGCATCTTGTCTCTAAAAACAACATGGCAGCACAGCTTAGGTTTACAAAGTTGCATCTGAGCAAACCGCGAGACTTCTCGTCTGTCCTCCTAGAGTCAAATGTGAGGCCATCTGTCTGACAGCTGAAGCTCGGCACAAATTGGGTCATGCAACAGGACAACGATTACATGCACAGCAACAAATCCACAACAGAATGGTTGGAAAAGAAAAGAATCAATGTGCTGCAATGGCACGGTCTGTGGCAGGACCTTAAGAGAACGGTTACAAGCTACTAATTCATGAGGTGTGCTTGTGTTTCACACCCTACTTCTGCATTTTGGCTTTCAATAAATAAACAATGACACTGTGTAATATCTCACGTGTTGCTGTTCATCTGAGGTTGGATTTAAATAATTTTAGCCAGAAAATGTTCTATTATCTCACCATATGTAAAACGTTAGACGCGACTGTGGTGAGTTGTAGCAGCTTGAAAGTGTCTGTTTCAGTACATGAGTGTAACTGTGTGTAGGTAGTGAACCACACTGGCGAAGGTAAACAGAACTGTAAAGGCAATTTCACAGCATCTGCCTGGGCATTTGTATAAAACCACAGGAGGGATATAAAGGTGTGCATACTGTTGAAACAGATAATTAGGAAGACTGCTGTAAGAGAGACTGGAAAATCACATGTAGGAAAAAACATCAAAGCGCTTACCTTCAAATCAGATGACTACATACTAAACACACACACACACATTTTACATGTATCGGTTTCCTCATTTTATACAGATTTTATTATATTTCATAAACAAGCTGTCACCCAACCCTCACCGTAACTCCAGGTCCATATAAATCAGTCATGTATACAAATCAGTCAATTACTACTTACTATACTTCAACACTACTTCTTGTTGTGAATTAGCTGAGCCTAAATAAATAATTCAGCTTAGCATTAGACTGAAAACAGGTTAAGAAAATT